>CABHPP010131857.1:25154-48815 GCA_902168425.1 Peromyscus attwateri | reverse complement strand
AAAAAAAAATCATAGTACAATTCTGCTTTACATTCTGATCACCAGTAACCAGTGTCTCTGAGGCATTTACAGCCCTTTATTTTCACATAATGGAGGAATGTTGACCACGGGAATATTATAGCTGCAGTAAGTAGAAGTCAGCTAGATATCATATGCTATTGTGGAGATGAAAGCAAGATGGCGGTCTGGCACTGGAGAGATGGTCCAAAGGTTAATAGCACTTGCTGCTCCTCCAGGACCCAGGTTCAGTTCTCAGCACCCACATGGTGGTTCACAGACATCCTTAACTCCAGTTCCAGGGGATCCAATGCCCTCTTCTGACCTCTGTGGACACCAGGCATGCGTATGGCACACACACGCACGCATGCACAATCACACACATAAAGTAAATCTTAAAAACTAGTTTCCTAGAGGTTCTCAAACCTGGACACTAAGGTAACCACCAGAGGAACTTCAATACAATACAGACTTCCTGGCTCCACTCCAGACCAATTACAAGAGAATGCCTGGGGTGAGGACCAGGGATCAGAAAGACTTAACACTACTGGGCAAGACAATAATGGGAGTGAAGAGTTACAGCCAGTGCAATAATACTGTGTCAATCATATACCGGTTCATTTTGGCTCTCCTGACAGGCTACTTCTCCTTGTAGCCAGTCCCCAGAGTTGCTGGTTTCTCAGCATACATACATACAGTAGGCAGAGGAGCTGGAGACTCCTCATGGCCCAACTAGAGCTGCTTTGTTTAAATACCCAGCTCCTGTGGAACACCCGCTCCACCCACAATGTGGGACACCTTCTAAGCTGGTTGGCTTTTTGTTCTGTTTTGTTTAGGTCAACTCAAGCTAGAGTCATCTGAGAAGGGAACCTCAACTGAGAAAATGCCCTCATCAAAGTGGCCTGTATGTAAGCCTGTGGGACATTTGCTTGACTAATGACTGACGCGGAAGGGTCCAGACCACTGTGGGTGATGCTACTACCCCTAGGCAGGTGGTCTTGGGGTGTGTAAGAAAGGAGGCTGAACAAGCAATGAGGAGAGACCAAGTAAGCAGCATTCTTAGGTGGTCTCTGCTTCAGTTCCTGCCTCTGGCCGGGTTCCTGGTATGGAATTCCTTTCACGATGGACCAGGACTATAAACAAGAATACCCCTGTCTATCTACCTTCCTTTCCTGGGATTTGCCAGCATCCCATTTACTCTTCCACACAATCTTCTACATTACTAAAGATTTGGGCTTCTGATTAGTTCTTCCTCTCTAGCCAAAATCTGGTCATTACCCTGAGGTAGTACTTACTGTCCCCACAGGTCCTGGTCTGATTACACTTCCATTTTACTTCAGCCAAGGTCCTCTCTACTCATCCTTTCAAATGTTCCCCTAGCCTCTGAAGAGACAGACTGGTTTTCCTGCAGCCTTCTCTGTATGACCGTCTCCAGTGTGGAGAACCTTTCTCATTTGCTCTCCTTCATTAACAGTTGCCCTCACTTTCAGAACTTTCCTTTCATGCCTCTTCTCACAGGATTTATCCTGTAAATCTGCAACTCCTAGCAGGGGACAGCTGGGAACTGCTGGAGAATATCACATGGTGGGGGGGGGGGGGGGGGGAAGAGTCCCACAGACACTTCATGGTTTTGGAAACTGCTCTTAGTCCTGCCCGCAAACTACTTCATCCTCAGGTCAGCCCCATCTACTTCCCTCAACCGTTATTTCCAGCTTTCACTACTCCACGAAATGCAGCATTCCTCAGTCTCGGCTGTGTCTTCTTAGGAAGATATTCATCGTGGTCCTCAACATTACCCGTATCTCAGAGGACGCCTGACTTCTCCAATACAATCCAAACCCACTTCTCCTTCCCATCCTCGTGTTCTCCCAGACCTCACTGTAAAAGCTGTATGTGTGTGTGTGTGGGGGGGGGCATTTTCTACCTCTTCCTCTTAACCTGTATGCCAGGCACACTCAGGCCATTTCCCATATCCTTGAAAAGCAAAAAAAAAGTTCCATGAGTCTGAATCCCTCTCTAGGTACTACCAATTCATGTTCATGCTTTTCCTTCACGTTTACACCTGCCCAAAGCCAAGGTTACAACTCTCCTCACCTCAAGTCTGGGGCCATCAACTTGTGCTTTAGCGTTCCTCTCCCTTGCCTGCCCTCAATATAATATTTGGGAGACAGCTTATTTTGTAGCACCTCCAGGAGGGATCTACAGAAGTGTTCTGTAATCAAATTCGGTGTTATCTCAGCAAAGAAATACATGAATATTCACACCAAGCAGGACAAATGAAGATATAAATCATCTCACACTCATTTAGGTCAGACTTTATGGCAAAAAAATTAGAAAATCTTTCCATTTTCAGAATTTGTTGCATTCTGAGACCCAAATAAGGGAATGCACACCTATGGCCTAGTGCTACCCCTCCACTAATTCCACAGTCCAAAGCTGACCTCTCCTCCATCAATCCTTCCTCTCTGGTCTTCTGGGACATTCTGCAACATCGGTCACCCATTGATTACCAGGGTTGATCTGGGTGGCTAGGCAGGTGCCCCCTTCCTCTCTCCTCGCTCCATATGCATCGTTCCTTAAGGGCACTGGGTAAAAGAGGATGACCTTCCCCAAACAGAGGAGGATCAATCTTCAGTCAAGGGTATATCAGCTGAGCGGCTGGCTAGAACCTAGCCTAGAAAACAAGCTCTAAGATGCCAAACTCATAGACATCTGGACATTTAGTGTTAAGCTCTTCTACTATAGTGCAATATTTATAATTACATCCCCTAAGCCCCCAGGAGCTCTCCTAGATTTCTCTCCTCTTGCACCTAATATATTAGAAAAGTGTTTTCAGTCTGTTTGGTTATATAACCACTGCCCTACCTAACTCCACAGCATTTCCATCTTCAGAAAGAAAATCCACACGTAACTTGCAGCTACTTTTTGCCCCCTACTCAACCCAGCTACTGGCAGCCAATGATTGGCCTGCTGTCTCCAGTGATCTGCTTAGTCTGGACATCTTAAATAAATGCAGTCACACTGCATGTGGACCTTTGTGTCTCATTTACTTTCGTTGGTACCATACTCTCAAGGTTCAGCAGCACTGTAACATGCATCAGGGATAGATACTGGCTTGGGTCTGTTTTGGGGATACTATAAATACTGTTCCTCCAGTTCTCCTGGATGTACAGTTGAGAAAGAAGTTAGTGCATTATGCTGGGAGCCCGTGTTCAAGAGTTCCTGAAGATGTATTAAACAGATGCTCAAGTGACTACTGGAGTTTTCAGCTAGCAACTCAGTAACATTCCGATGTCAGCACTCCTTTGCCAACAGTTAGTTGTGTTTCACTTCTTTCAATATTCCAGCCAATCTACTGGGCTGGAAGTATGGCTCAGTGTACCTTTGACTGAAATTTCCTGAGCCACTTAGTGATACTGGCTTCATGTGATAATTGGGCTATTTACATATCTTCTTTGGAGATGTATCTTTTGGAATCATTGGCTCATCTTAAAAATGATGTCTTATGGTTAGAAACATAGCTCACGAGGTTTTGATCCCCAACATCCAAAAAAATTATTAACTAATTTAAAAAGATTCCCTAGTGAGTCAGTGTTGCTTTTAGGTTTATGTACATCTCTGAGAAACTAATCAAAGCTGTAAAGTAAAAGCATAAATATGCAAAATAAGACAAATTCTCCTAAAAAGTCACTGACTCACTATACTATTTCTGAGCCCTGCAGATTTAAGGATCCTTGTTTTACAGCATCGTTTTTTTCAGCTATGGTTGCGTATTTGTAAGTCACCAGGGGAACCTTTAGGACATATGATCCAACAATCTCACTTCTAGAGCCGCCCCAAAGAACCAAAGCAGGATCTTAACAGACAATATATACACCACAACCAAAGCAGCATTGGCAGTAGCCAAAAGGTGGTAACAACGCCAATGTCCACCAACAAATGAATGATTCAGAGGATGCACAGATAGATACATACAACAGTTGTGCAACCTTAAAAAGGAGTGAAGCATTGGCACAGCCTTAGACATGGATGGACCACAGAATCTGCAGCAGCAAAGGAAAGCAGGCGGAGAGGCACTGACTACAACCCCACCTATGCCAGAGCTTAGAGCGGCCACACACATGAAGACAGGCCGCAGAAGAGAGGCAGGTATCAGCGCTTGGGAGAGGAGAGGGGAGTGACGGATGTGTGCAGTTTCTG
This sequence comes from Peromyscus attwateri, assembly GCA_902168425.1. Taxonomy (NCBI): domain Eukaryota; kingdom Metazoa; phylum Chordata; class Mammalia; order Rodentia; family Cricetidae; genus Peromyscus; species Peromyscus attwateri. Next base: position 44,618 of record CABHPP010131857.1, on the reverse strand, counting down.
CTTGGGATGATGTAATTCTGGAAATGTACATTAACAATGATCGCACAACCCTGTGGGTATATTAATGTTACTGAATCAATCACTTAAAAAGAGGTGAAATAATCAATTTTATGTTACATGTAACTTGCTGCAACAAAATACTAAAACAAGACAAAACGAAAATGTAAATAGATGAACATAACAAGGGCACTTCTAGAGCTATGCAACCAGAGATTATAGAAGTGTAGTTTAGCCATCACTATTTTTCCTCAAGCTTTTCCAGGTGGCATCTTTGGTGGCACAATCTATTCCTATGGTTTCCTCCAAATCTTTCTTCCAACCTTACCTCTCAAACTTTTCGCCACAAAATGTCTCCTCAGTAACAGAACTCACCCTTTTCTTGTCCCCAGCCTGAGAATGATGTTGGCCTGAACATCTACTGTAGACTCCTGCGATCTAACAATTGTCAATATGGTGACTCTGTCACAGCTTCTCTCTCAGCACTTCATCATCCCTCACGCAGAGTACCCAACGTAAGTCCCCGTGCAGTCAGACGACTTCTTCCCTTAACGTCTGCACTCACTCCCTGTGCCATCCTGGAATGCATGGCAAGGCACCTCATGACCTAGCTCTTGCCTGTGTCTCTGGGTGTCTTAGTTAGGGTTTCTATGGTGTGATGAAACACCATGACCAAAAGCAACTCGGGGAGGAGAGTGCCCCCACCCCCACGCTCACAGTTCCAGATAAACAGTTCATCATCAAAAGCAGCAAGGGCAGGAACCTGAACTGGAGGCAGGAACCTGGAGGCAGGAGCTGAGACAGAGTCCACAGAGGAGTGCTGCTCTCTGGCTTGCTTCCCATTGCTTGTTCAGCCTGCTTTCTTATAGAACCCAGGACCACCTGCCCAGGGATAGCACCACCCACAGTGGGCTAGGCCCTCCCCATCAATTATCAATTAAGAAAATGCCCTTATAGGCTTGTCCACAGGCTGATCTTATGGAGACATTGTCTCAATTGAGGCTCCCTCCTCTGAAGATTCTGTATCAAGTTGTTGTAAACTATCCAGCACACTGGGCTTGTTTGTTTTTTTCTGTTTGCCTCAGGACTGAAAAGTACACAGGGCTCCTCACCTTCTTTTTGCTGATCCTTGTATGAAACCAGCCCAGTATCTCCCACTTCAACCCATTCTCACTCATCCTTTAAGACCTAGCTCAGACCCCCTCTCCTGTCCACTAACAGCTTGTGAGTGACACATCATCATTACTCTCTCCTGCATCTTTGTCACTGCCACATTTTAAGTACCTTCAAGGCAGAAAACTACGTGTTGTTCTTTCTTTTCTATCGTAGGCCCTTATCAGCATGTTTGACACAAAGATACTTAATGTTCAGGATCGCTTCACAAACACCATAGCATCTAAAGCTATTTAGCCCCAAACTGGTAAGATCATTGAACTTTTTCCAAGTTTTAGAAGTCCATCTGTATTTTTAAATAATTTATTTGTATTTTATGTACATTGATGTTTACCTACATATATGTCTGTGTGGGGGTGTCAGATCTCCTGGAGCAGAAATTATAGACAGTTGTGAGCGGCCATGTGGGTGCTGGGAATTGAACCCGGGTCCTCTGGAAGATCAGCCAGTGCTCTTAACCTTTGAGCCATCTCTCCAGCCCCCATCTGTATTTTTAAAATGGACATCACAATCACCCCTATGAGGAAATTATTAACATCATTCTCTGAAGCTCAGAAAAGTGACAAAACACATCTAAGGTCAGCCAAAGGCAACACGAAGTAGAAGGGGTCTTCCTGCACTGTCCCACTTGGGGCATGCGCCTAGCCCTGCCAGCACACTGCGACTGCTCTCTGCCTTCCTAGTGTGCAGATCTCTTCTCCAGCAAGTATTTCCTCTCACTAGTCTCCTAGATGCTTTAGAACCTGGGGCAGAGCAGTGGTAGAGAGACGGCTCAGCACTTAAGAGCACTGGCTGTTCTTCCAGAGGACCTGGGTTTGATTCCCAGCATCCACATGCAGCTCACAACCACTGGTAACTCCAGTTCCAGGGAATGATACCCTCTTCTGGCCTCTGCAGGTACCAAGCATTCACATGACACACAGACATATACACAAGCAAAATGTCCATACACATTTAAAAAAAAAAAAGACGATGACAATGTGATAATCTGGGGCTGGAGAGATGGTTCAGTGGTTAAGAGTGGTTACTTCTCTAGTAGAGGACCTCAGTTCAGTTCCCAGTACCCACTTTAGCAGGCTTACAACTACCTGTCACTCCAGTTGCTAGAGAGCTGACACTCTCCAGATAACCATGGGCTTTGAAGTAGTGACTGGCTTGTATCAATGGGTAGCCGAAATTCCTTTGAGAAAGGAACTTACCCTAGTAGCCTCAGTTTCTACGTCTGTAAGATTTGGAAACAACATCACTGCACAGTGTGTACGAAAGTTAAATGAGATGAAAGTGGATTGGTGTACAGTCTGGCATACAGAAACTGTTGTGCACAAATTAGCCGCCGTCACTATTGCAGTTATTATCGAAATACTGGGCCCATGGCAAGCATTCCATCTGAACAGAGGCACCGCCTTCTTCCCTCTTCCATGATAAAACACGTATCCTTTCCATCTATCTAGCGCCTCCTCCTTTCACAGCTGCTGTCTTGTTGTTTAAAATGGCCCACATTGTGTTGGTACTGAGTTGTGCAGCATTCCTAAGCACAGGAGGGCTGTGATGTGCCCTAAGGGAAAACAGAGGTTAGCCTTGTTCAGCTGGCAGTTCCAGGCCAGTAGACATAAGCTCACTGCTACCTAGAGAGATGCAACTCAGGGTTAGGATGTAATAGAATGCAACTCCTGCCAATGACAAGAACAGACTATTGTAATAAAGGTATAGAGAGCCGAGGAGAAGGTCTGGGGCATGAAGAAGAAAGGGTAGATCTTGGCCACAAACAGTCCTTCAGGGCCCACCATGGACTTAGGAAGGTCCTACGGTCACTTTCCTGTCCCTTACTACATGCCTGGTGTCTGGTGCAGAAATGTAGCTCCAGTAAAAACTACTGTTCAACCTCTGTCCTTTCAGCAATGAGCAGCACTAGCAAAATAAAGGCACCGTGAGCCACCAGCGCCCAGGGGCCCTGCTAAAAGTCAAAAGAAACGTGAAAGTGAACCCATCACTTTGACTGGATGCAATGTGGGCAGTCAATATATGGACATCTTAGTGTGTAATCAATGTTCCATAATCTGGCTGTGATGACACTCGTTCTGGAACCAGTCACATTTCAAATGCCACCTGTAGCTGGTAATCACCTGCAGGGCAGGCAAGCCTGCACACACGGCACAGGGCCTGGGATTGCCAGGCAGCACCCGGAGAAGCCACTCCTTCCAGCTCAGCTTCTCATTCCCAAAAGAGGCAGTCACTCTTCTGTCCTCATGGAGCACCCGACAACATTTTACAGCAAACAGTTGCTCAATCAGTTAGAGGATTTGAGAATGGAAGCAACAGTGGTTATTTCTGCATTTGGGAAATAAGCCAGCATACTGGAGGCCCTGAGAGAAGACAAGTGGTGAAGTTACATCTCGTTCGCTTTCCCCGTCACTCCCAGAACTTAGAGTAAGGATAACACTGGCTACCAGCAAGGATGACACGACCAGGAAGAGAATGCACAGCTGCTGATGTCTGAACACCCTCCACGCCACACGGCGGATATGAATTCCTAGTGTCACGTGTCAACAACAATAAGAGGCAGAACAATCTGCCTGTGGTGTGGAGAGGTGCACTCTTTGGCAAGTGGATAAAGGCTTTGGGGTAGAATCCCGTCGATGGAATCCTTGTGGCTTTATAGGAAGAAGAGGGACCAGACACATATAGACATAACACATGCTCTGTACCATCATGTGACTCTAAAACCACTGACTTAAATTTTGGATCTTCTAAATTAGGAGTCAAAATAAAGCTCTTTTCTTTACAAAGTTAACTTGACTTCAGCATTTTGTCAAAGCCATGAGAAAGTGACTAACAAAACTATAGACCATTAAAAGTGTGACAAAGTGCAAGAGATCCCCATCTGAAAGAATACGCAGACAGAACTCATCTCCAGGGAATCTGCATGGATGTAAAAGGACTTACAACAAATCTTAGTAAGTGGTTTGCATTCCAGGGTGTTCTCATTGTCTGAAAGCAAGCAGTTTCACGTGGCTCCTCTGTGGTTTCTCTGTGGTTGATGCAGTGCTGAATCAAACAGCACTGCAGTGGGTAGAGGACCTTGAGAACAAGCAAAGGAGGAGGAGAACACAGGTACAAACCTCCGTCAGACCACACACCTCCAGGGCTTCCCCACCCGTCAATCTCATGGCATCCGTGCCAGCACACAGGGACACTCCATCAGATCTCCCGCCTCTGACATTTCTGCATGAGCTGTGAAGTCACATCCATGAGCAAATGGTTCTTTTCAATGCAGACTAAACATCCTTTCTGAAGTGCTTCCCTCTTGATATATGTGAAGTCAGGCAGAAGTCAAGTTCACTGAGTGCACAAACATGTCAAACAGAACTCCTTCCCCCGGTCCCGGGCCCCCGGCCCTCTCCTTGTCCCTATGTTCATCCTGCTCTTATTCATCTGGAACAAGCCATCCACACCACCTGACCTCAGTATACAGCAACTTAAGATCAGAGATGCTGGAGTCAAATAATTGGGGTGCAAATCCTCTTACCTATGTTTGGACACATCTCCTTGTGTGTGTTTGCTCAACTGTAAGACAGGCATGGGACAGTGATGTGAGGACTGAGCCAATGGACACCTTGGTTCAATGACAGTTAAATTTAAGGCCAGGGAAGCTCCATGGTGAATAGTGCTTGGCCAATGTACTCTTTCTCCTCATATATGAAAAAAAGAAAGCCCACAAAACATTATTTTTAAAAGCATTCATAAAAATGATATAACGGGTATTTTCAATATATAAAAAAAAGAAAGCAAAATTGGAAAAGGCCAGTTAATAAACATTATTTCAAAAGTTCTTGCTATCTGAAGTCTCGGTGCAAGATTTATCATTCATTTCAGCTAAATTCTAATGACGTACACATTTGACCAGAAGCTTTGTGGCATCCTTCCACCAGCCCTTATGCTAGCCAATTAATCTACCACTCTGAGCTGGCGTCCAAGATGACGAAACCAAACACCTAGCTTCTAGCTCTAGGTAGCATTCAATTCCATGGGTGTTCCAGTAAGAAATACTTCATTAAAAGTCAAGTACAGAATTTAGTTGTTTCATACAAAATCACTGATAAAACGCAAAAAGTATACAAAATCACTGATAAAACGCAAAAAGTAAGGACTTAGTTCCTTTTTTAACAATTAAAATACAGCACACACTCTTTCTGCTATAATGTTGCTGATTAAGCTCTACAAGCTGGAAACATGAGAAACCTCCAACTAGCTCCCGTCGAGGACAGACCATCACATCAGTGAGCAACAGGTAAGCCCTTGCTCCTGAGCCTCAACAGTGTTCTGAATCCTGGAAACTAACTACCTTGAGAAAACATGCTGGCTACGACTCCTGCACTTCACGAACTTTACATTCCCGGGCTTCCTGCAAGTTAAGCATTGTTGAAGACACACACTGTCCTTTAATTCTGACTCAATACCAGAGGTCCTGCAGCCATTGCTGAGTCTCACAGCACTGGTGTCGCTCAGCTCCAGTTCTCCTTATCCCTCTTCCCCACAAATTAAATACGACTCCACGAAATGAAGCCCCCAGCCTGACAAGATCAGGCCTGGTTATAATATTTGTGGTTAATTACTGTGGCTAAATACTGAAGCGCAGCAGGATTGGCAGGCTGGTTGTCTAGCCTGTTTGGACACTACCCTGATGTCAAAACTTGCTCTTTGCTCAGTGTAGCCAAGGGCTTTCTTTGCTTCCAACGCCCATAAGTAAAGACGTTTTTAGATAACACAATACAGTAATTTGTTGTGAAAGTACTACAGATTGAAGATAGAGTGCCCTCTGAAGCCTCATGTTCAATCACTCAGAGCCACAGAAATAAAACCCACAGATCAGCAAAACTAAATACAATCTAACAAACTATTCTGTTGTAGGACAGTAAAATGATCACTTCCAGGTCCCTGAGACATCCCCGGCCCTCTGAGGACCGCTGCTGTGATACAGAGAAGATGGGCCCAGTGTGCACTACTCCACACTGTCATCTAGAGCTGCCCCATCTCCGGAGAGCCACGCGCAAAGCCACCGGGAAAGGGCGCTCGGAGACAGAAATGTTCGCATAAAATTCCTTCAACCATTTAAAAGCCACAGAATATTGAGGAAAATCACATTACATGACGCTTGGCTCCAATGCCAGCTACTAAGTTATCTCACTGGATTATTTGCCCCCTTCTCCCCCAGCTCAGACTTTCAGAGTCTAATAATAGTAACACTACTGCTGCTGCTGCTGCTGCTAATATCAGTGCTCAATGAAACCAACTTTCATAACTCCAAACTGCTCAAGCTATTTGAAGATTATACATGAAAAAACCACAATAAATAAATTATAAATTAAACAGCAAAAACAATGAAAAACATTGACTGCCCATACAATTTAGCTTCAGTTTTTTTTTTACTATTAAAATATTTAATATATATATAGCTGTTATCTTTTGGGCTGAAACCTTAATACTTTAAAAATGTGAGAGATTTCTGTAGTTGTTTTTTAATCCAGAATGACAAAAGCCTCATTTACTGATCTTATGAACCAAACTATCTTATGCAGTCCAGACTGAGCTGAGATGACAATGCCACTGTCTCCAAGAGCAAAGCTTGTGTATGAAGATCAGATCCAACTCAATCATACAAGTGTATGGTTTGTAGATCATGTAAGGAAGGAGAATGTCCTTGACTCAGTACAATTAAAAATTAGGTCCGAGTTGCTTTTATTGGAAAAAGGTCAAAGAAGTAATCATTTGTTAAACTGTCTACACATTGCATGAATATCCTGATTGATTTCTCACCTTCTTGGATGTCAATTTTTAAAGGGAATGGTATAAATCATCACTTAGTTTCACATGTAAATGTGATTTGGACACACACACACCTGCTTAAAACTGAGAATCTTTACTCCATAAAACAAATGAAGAAACTAGTCAATCAGTTCCTGGGCTAACCCCTGTGTGGCAGTTAACTTTTCAGACGACACCTGCGATTATCTCTTACCAGCTGGAGTTTTGAGTACTACTAGCCTTCTGGGTTAAGAGGAAAGCACATACTACTACCAAGAGAACTAATAGCATTAAATGGGCAAGTTTGCTCTGAAGATTGAGTAGGTGAATGCTATTTAGTTTTTTTGCATATAAAAGCATAAGGACCAAACAGAGGAAGTAAGTACTATGTAACAGAAACCATCCAACGGGAGCTTTAGCCAAAATTAGAAAGCTCGATTTGTTACCTAATCAATTGATTGATTTAAAATTCACTGAAAAAATATTTTTTGAGCTTAAAATTACAAAAGGATAATGAAAAAAAGAGACACAAGCATAAAGCATATGATAATGACATTCATCTCAATAATTAAGATTTGCATCTTAAAGATTTAAGATTAGTCTGAATCTCAGAAAATGCTTCCCAAAATACTTCCTCTAAACAAGCAAATCTGCAAGTAATCTTTAAACATTAAATAAAAACAAAAGAATAAGGACCGTAGAATCAATTGGGTCACACTGTATTTGTTCCTAAGAACACTGTCACTATCTGGTTGTGCTCAATTTTCCCTTCCACAAGTACACCCAAGCCTGGAGCACACAGAATTCCAGGAACATTACCAAATATCAAGTCAGAGCACTTCCGAAACACACCTGGTAATTGCCCACAGCCTCTGTGATCACTGCAGAGCACAGCCGGTCTCTCTGTATCTTCACTGGGGATGTGTACACACACACACACACACACACACACACACACACACACACACACACACTACACAGCACTCTTCCAAATAACCCCTCTCTGGATTAGCAATGAACAAGCATTGCTCAGATAAATCTCCTCCATCGGCCCCAGCCCAGCCCACATCTTACCTAAATGTAAACTGAAGCACATGCTGAGCACCCTGCCGCTCAGCTCCTCCTATCTCCTCCTCAGGGAGAGCTGACAAACTAGCCTCATGGATCCCTTTTCAGCTGCTGACCAGACAGATCCCCCTTTGACAATCCAGCATGGTGGAACACTCGAAAATTCTTCCTGCTTCTATTCTATCGCTTGCTCTAAAACCCGGCTTTCCTTTCATTGAGATAATAGCTTTTTCTTCAGTCACATGATGCAGAAGCTACATTAACAGGGCTTTATGATAACAGACTGAGCAAGCCTCTACCCCCTCCCACTATTAGGAGACGTCTTCTCCCCCACCTCCCCACCCCCCCCCCTTCCCATACACACAGTCTCTAACTCAGGATCACGCTCTCACACAAGCACACATGTGCATGGATGATATACAGACAGACACTCACATACCTGTATAACATTATTCTTCTTAGAATGCGTGGCATGAAGAAAAAAAATATGGTTTCTAGATAGATTTGCTACTAAAAATAACTGCTCAAGACAAGCATTTTGACTCAGGTCTTCCTTTCTGTAGATATGGCATGCTAAAGGCATGCTAGGAACCACAATGCCAGGAGAAGGCGGGACATTACAAGGAAACATGCACGCCCTCCCTGCTTCTCTCTCGAGCTTTGCCCCCAATGACATAAATCTGTCAAATCTTGCATGATGAGCACTTTGGGGATATTACAGCTACTCACATGCTGGGAATGAATCCCCTGTATTAGTAAAATACTCATAGCACACTAATACCAAAATGTACCCTTACCAGGAATTTATCCTTAGTAAGTAATTTGTAAGTTGCTCCAAAGAAAAGTACTTCCATGGCTAACACAATCTTAAAAATACAGAAAGTTCCTTTCATTAGTCAATGTGATCTAGTAAGAATTAAGAATAATAAGATGACCTCTGAAAATGTGTATGAAATGCCAGCACAGGGACAGATAACTGGTGGTGGTTTCACTTTTTGAGTGCCCCTGACGGCAGTATTAGAAGGAAGGTGGCGGGAATGCCTTGTGCTCTTTCCTCTGTGCTCACAGGCTCCTTTACTCACTCTTTTCTTTCTTTCTTTCTTTCTCTCTCTCTCTCTCTCTCTCTCTCTCTCTCTCTCTCTCTCTCTCTCTCTCTCTCTTTCTTTCTCCTCATTTCCTCTTTATTCATAGTTACACTTAACTCTCCAAACCAGCTAGACTTGGAGGGGACCGAGGAGAGCAGGAGTGCATGGGAGCATCAGGGGACTGTGAGCAGACAAGTGGGGTGGGTGGGTGCTCCTGAAGAACTGCTCTGATGGATAAGGTGCCAATGGTCATCTTGCTGGCCTTGCTGTTCCTCAACTCAAAGTGCTCTGTGACTTCCACAATGCCCATGCCACTTTCATCTTCCCAAAGTCCACAGGCTTGCCATGCAGCCACTCAGGATTGCCCATGCCTGGGAAGAATGTGTGTTGGCTTCAGCATTTGCCAAGGACAAGATACCAACACTTGCTTCAGGATGAAGTTTTCATCCTCACATTTCCTATAGACAGACTTGCCGCCAGGGCCATTAAGGCTCCTGACGTCACACCTGGCACTGAATCCTGGGATAAATCTGTGAAAGAGGGACCCTTATAACCAAATTCTTTCTCTCTGCTGCTGCTCCAAGCATGAAAGTTTTCTGTTATCTCTAAAGCTTTTCTGTAAACAGTTTGAAAGAGACATCGCAATGTTAAAGAGCACAGAGGCGCTGACCATGGGTGCAGGAAATAGCTACAAGGTCTGGAGAGTGGGTCTCTTTTTATTTTCACACTGAATTTTAATCTCTTTAAAAAATTTAAAACATATTCTTTAAATGTGTGTGCTGTGGGATGTTCTGTATGGCAAATGTGTTGCTAATAAAGCACTGATTGGCCAGTGGCTAGGCAGGAAGTAGGCGGGACTAACAGAGAGAATTAAAAGAGCAGGAAGGCAGAAGGAGACTGCCTGCCAGCCTGCCAGCTGCCGCCAGGACAAGCAGCATGTGAAGATGCCGGTAAGCCACGAGCCATGTGGCAAGGCATAGATTTATAGAAATGGATTAATTTAAAATATAAGGACAGTTAACAAGAAGCCTGCCACGGCCATACAGTTTGTAAGCAATATAAGTCTCTGTGTTTCCTTGGTTGGGTCTGAGCGGCTGTGGGATTGGCAGGTGAAAGAGATTTATCCTGACCGTGGGCATGGCAGGAAAACTCTAGCTACATGTGTGTGTGTGTGTGTGTGTGTGTGTGTGTGTGTGTGTCTGTAGTGTTCACAAGTGTTCAAGGGTGTATGTATCAGATCTCCTGGGAACTGAATTCAGGTCTCTGGCAAAACCATTGAGTGCTCCTAATTGCTGAGCCAGTTCTCTGGCTCATCTTTATTTTTTCCCGGACATACATTTGTACATATTTATGGGGTATAATAATGTTTTGGTTTGCGTCTATGTTGAGTACTTAGTATAGGATTACAGCCATGAGCCATTACACCCAGTATGTTAACCATCTTAAATTCAGTAGTATTAAGTGTTTTCAGACTGCTGTGTAATGGATCTGTTTCATCTTGCAAAACTGAAACTTCAGAGCCCTCAAAAGCTCTCCGTTTCCTCTTTTCCCAGCATTAGCAGCCACCATTCCACTTTCTTCTTCTATGGAGTTGATTACTACTATGAGTCTTGTGAGTGAGGCCATACCATATTTGTCCTTCCACGTGCAGTATTTCAAAGAATATTACTTTAACGCTAGATCAAGACAGTTTCTCACAAATCACTTACATATTCTGTGTGATTCATAAATAAACCAAGCCCAAGTTAGGTACTTTAATACAGAAAACCCAGAAGTTTTACAGAAACTACTCAACAAAAGGGATTACTATCATTATCAAGGAGTACTTATCTGTATAAAACACTGATTTCTCAGAATTCAAAGAATTGACAATTTTACTTCTGGATCACTTTAATTATATTAGCCACTCAGCCTATACTCCAGTGGACATAGTGGGTGTTTACTAATTCTCTTTGAGTCAAGGGACCACGGCCATTCTGGAAGACAGCCCTCACAAGTAAGCATCCGAAATGATAGTGGTTAGTGCTAGGGAACACAGGTTTACATAACTAACAACCTGAGCAAAGAAATTCAATTATAATATAACATGTTTCAGAGACTGGGAAAATAAAAGTCAAAAATTCAAAATGCCAGCCCATGGTAACACCTTACAATTTTTTAATTTAGTCAGAAACCATTCAGAATTCTAGAAGATACTGGACTAAGAGTTAAAGACAAAGTCATGATTGTAATAACTACTTAAGCACTTGCATTACACACTTAGACTCTAACATCAACAATAAGCCTAGACACCATGGGATGATTAATGAAACGGCTAGAAAATAGGAGGGAAAACCAGTTACACAGCATTGGTGACATCTGGTCTACCTGAATGGGCTCAGTTTCAGCTTACAAATTTTTGGTGTAATTTACAGATCATTTCCATAGAGGTAGGGTGAAGTCACAAATAACCAACATCAATATGACATATTCTTTCTTAACCACAATGACAGAGTTTTTGCAGATTGTTCTCAGCTAGACCAGAGGCAGCAGCAGAACACTGTGTTCTCAGATCAGATCAACTGCAGGAAGAAACTGTCTCCTGCCAAACCCATCTCAGTAAAATGTCTTCATCAGATTCTGTGCTTACACTTCAAGTTGTATCACTGTTAGCAAATCTGTCCCTCTGCCACGCTTTCTGCTGGCGTGCACAAATTGGTAAAATCTTCTAAGCTCCCTCTTGAATGTAGAGGGTGACTAACAGATTTTATCGTTAGCAATTTTAAACTTTTTTCACCAAGGCAGCCGTGTTTATAGAAGATTCAGATGAGAAAATTTGTGAGGCTGCTTCTGGTGTTAACATCTATGGTGGGGGAAAAGTATAACTGATGGTAATGTGTCACTGAGGCTCAGGTCTGAATCCGAGAGCCTGATGAGGAGCAAAAGAAGGACTTAGCGAAATAATGTTCTAGTTTGTAAACTGAGATATAATTTATACTTGGTGTAACCTACAGAGCTCAGGCATGTGGTTCAGGGGTTGAGACCAGCAAAGGTGTGGCAGACCCAGGTTCTATGAAGCTAGAACACTTTCTCTTGTACAGTTTTCTCGGGCTTATGCTGCAGCAAGTGCCACTTCCTCATCCACACACAGTGCTAACATCCTGCTTTTCTGTTACTACAGAGCAGTTTTGCTTTTTTCTGAAACTTCAAATGAATACAATCGCATGGTAACTATTCTTTGGCTTCTTTCAGCCTTGAGTTTCTACAACTCCTTCATGGTACTGCATATATTAACTGTGTTCCTATTCACTGCAGAGTATCCCGTCATGTAAGCATTCTGAGAGGGACACAGGCCATTTCCAAAGGGAAAGCTTGTTATACAAGAATTCTAAAATGGTTCATCAGTATTCTCCATTCTCTCATGTGCATATCCTGAACAATGCCTAGGACTCAACTTAGGACTGATTTTTTTTTTTTTACCCATATTTACCAATTTATGTTATGTGACACCGTAGCTTTAGGATGGGGAAATGTGGGTGGGTCTAAGCTAACCACTAGGCTTCCTTGCTAGTCCATCTGAGAATTTGGCTCCTCAGAGCAGAGCACAGGCACCTAAGGGCAGGGAGCACACTTCTCAGCCCTTTCTAGAGCAGTATCCACCCTGCTGCTGCTTCCATGTTTTATTCATACAAACATTTCCTTTTCCTTCAAAAGTGACGACACAACAGGAGGGAAAACGCTTTGCAAGAAGCCTCTTTACAGGGCCAGAAGAGTATGGCCTCTGAGTTCGTATGCTGGATATGGAGATGCCCAAGCAATGTGCTCCCTCTCCGAGTCTTACGTGTCCTATATAGAAGGCTCTCACGGCTACTGGTACAAAGCTGCCAGTTACATGTAGAATAAATGGCCTAGGTCTGATACTCAAACACCTCAATTAGTGATGGCAGTTACTACTTTTTAGGTTGGCATGTGTACTGGCTGCTTTTATGTCAACTTGACACAAGTTTCAGTCATCAGAGAGGAGGGAGTTTGAACTGAGAAAATGCCTCCCTAAGGTCAAGGTGTAGGCAAGCATACAGAGCCTTTTCTTAGTGATTGATTGTGGGTGGTGCCATCCCAGGGCTGGTGGTCCTGGGTTCTATAAGAAAGCAGGCTGTGCAAGCCACGAGAAGCAGGCCAGTAAGTGGCACTCATCCACAGCCTTGGCATCAGCTCCTGCCTTCAGGATCCTGCTGCTCGAGTTTCTGTCCTGGCTTCCTCTGATGACAAACTGATGTGAGAATTAGCCACACCTTTCTTCCTCAAGCTGCTTCCATCCGGTGTTTGATCACATCCATAGTAACCCTAACTGAGACAATACTCAACAGAAGGAGAAAGAAAAGCAGTATTTGGGCTATAGAATAGTAAGAAAAAAAAAAGGAAGTGCATGTGTAAAGTGAATTGGGCTAATATATCTAGGACTCTATAGCCTTCACATTCTAAACTCTCTACTTCTAGTATTGTTTTTATCACTTACACATGCAGAAGAATGTCTATGACTTCTTAATGGATGGTAGGAACATGGAGAGTTATACTCTTCCCAACTTCTGTGATACAAATGGCAAAAAAACCAACAAAAAACAAAACAAAACAAAACAAAACAAAACAGAAAACAAAACAAGCCAGGCATACTGGCACACACCTTTAATCCCAGCACCCGGGAGGCAGAGGCAGGGAGAGCTCTGTGAGTTCAAGGTCAGTCTGGTCTACATATAGTATTCCAAGATAGCCAGTAATATACAGAGAGACTGTCTCAAAAACAAAAACACAAACAAAAAAACATGATTTTACTATACCTCAGAGTTAGAAAATTCTAATCTAGAAATATTCCATTTGTGACCTCACATTTGTGTGATTAGGAATGAGGTAAGCTTTGAAGGTGACATGATTAACAAGTTGCAGAATGTGGACAAACTCTGAAGTCTTATATAATATATACTCATAACCCCATTACCACTGAAACTCTATTGTTATTGTTAAATATTAGATTTTAAAACACTTAAATTGTCACGATATAACTACTTGTTAAATCTATTTTACAATGCAGTGAACAGCTTCACAAAGAATTACATGTAATAGAGTAAGCTTGCCATTTAAGTTCCTGTTTATAGCAGGTGTGGAAGTGCACAGAACTAGGCCCCTGGGCCTCCAACCTCCTTCCTCTACGTGAGCAAGTGAGAGGCCCGCCTCCAAACATTCTGCTTCCGCTTGTGGATCACTCTATGAACACTGCCTAGGGTTTCCTTCTTTCTAAGGCTAACAGGATTCTGAGTAGAAACTACTATTTTCTTGGGTTATTTCCAGTAATGGCTCACATAAAGAGTAGTGCATAAATGTCTGGACTCCGCTGCACAAAGGGGGACCGAGCAGAAGGACTGCCGACAGCAATTGCTTCTAAAGATGATGCTGCCAAGTCACACTGGACAAAATGAAATCATACCCAGAGAGCATGATGCCCTTCCAGCCCAGTGTTTGGACCTCGGTTAAGATTTCTGAGGCTCCAAACCACAGCACCAGGCTCTTCCCACTAGTGCAGCTGTCAACACTCTAGAGCTTCTTTAAGGTGAATTTATTCTTCAAAATTACACAACTAAAAATCGTTGTTGTGTAATTAACGTTGGCCAGAATTAACGAAAACGTTAGTGGTGTAGGAGGAATTAAACCTTCTATATCAAAAATGACCAAAGCTCAGAAATGATTCTATACCACAAGAATTGGATTCATTGATTAACCCAGCCCTCTGCGATTGGCATTGTTCCCTGAGATGCCTGCCAGTTTCTATGACTGAATAGAACTGCAAACTGTTGGGCAAAAACGAAGGCCAGTGCCATCTACCTAGTCCTTGGTCACTCAGTGCAGATCCCCAGGCCGGGGTGGTTCCAGGCTTAGACAGTTTTCCAGTAGCTAGCTTGAGACATATTTAGATATGAACTAAAGACAACAACCTCCCAAACTGTTCCTGAGACTTCAAAGAACAAGCAAAGGTGAGAGAGACTAGTCCATACCTCATCACCGAGATATGAGGAGTCAAGATGGCAGACGCAGATACAAGAGTGGCCACAAATCTCTGACTCTGTGGCCTACACCTTTCAAAATTCCTCCCATCCTCAGTCATTCAGGTCATTCTTGGCTGTCAACTTGACTACATGTGGAATTAACTAAAACTCAAAAATAGAAGGTATACCTGTAATAGATTTCTGCTTAACTTGAAGTGGAAGGATCTACTTCTAATCCAGATCTTTGAGTTAGGAAGACTCACCTTTAATCCAGATCTAATCTGGGCCACACTTTCTGCTGGAAGTCTATTTACCAGGGATTCTCAACTTATGGGTCTCCACCCTTTGGAGGGTTGGATATCAGATATCCTGCACATCAGAAATTTATATTACAATTTATAACAGTAGCAAAATTATAGTTATGAAGTAGAAACAAAATAATTTTATGGTTGAGGGTTCACAACATGAGAACTGTGTGAAAATGCTGCAGCATTAGGAAGGTTGAGAACCACCGCTCTATAAGGACATGGAAGAAGGAAGCTTTTGCTCTTGCCTGCTTGCTCTCACCTTCCTAGCAAGTCCATGCCTACTTCTCAGGATTCCACTGTCTACTGAAGACCAGCTGAGACATCCATCCTTGTGGACTGAGCAACTACTGGATTTTTGTTGACAAGCTGTTTTAACAAAGACCTCTTTTTCTTTGTTCACAAATTGGCCATATAAACAGACTCATCAAAGACCAAAAAGCTACTTTTTGTGGGTACTAAATTTATTCAGAGGCAAATAATTATTCATCTTTCCCAAACCTCTACAGGCCCCAGTGGCACCTGTGACAAAAGGTGCTAAGAAGCCTGTGTCTTGTGCTGTCTACAGACTGTGCCTCCCTGGGCAGAGCAAGGATTCTTAGCACCCTGAGCCAATTCTGACTCCACTTTAAGCATCACTTGCTAACACTTTTTGAGAAAGTGAGTTTCTTTCACTCCCCGCCCTTCCCTGCGTTCTCTTCTTCCTCTAAAAGTCCTCGTCATCACTGTTAGGAAGAGGTAGGAATAGCTGCAATCACAGCAGCTAGCCTACGAAGCGGGGGAACGCCACCAGTGGAGCAAAGAAACCTTTCCTCCAGGCCCAGGGAACCCAGCAACAGTGCTAACCCTGCCAAGAAACATTTCTGATTCCCAGCCTTGTGCCTCCCAGTTCTGCCTTTTTCACATCTAAGCTAATTAACTTCATCCCACAAGCATTAGTCCCGTACCAGGTAGGTTTAAGGTGCCAATTCTCCAGGACAAGCAGCAAACAAGTTAAGACCCACAAAACACCAGGAATGTCATCACACAGATGCTTGTAAGATGATATTCAAGTTATAGAGAAGAGTCGGGGAGCCAAAGCAGTAAAAACCAGGGCCCACCACATGCTTCAGTCAGCCCAGAAATAAGCCTCACACACAGAATCCTATTTATGTACATGTGTGTGTCCATCCAAATGATTGTGACAAAGGTGCTGTGCTGTTCAGTGGGAAGTAGACTTGTTCAAACAGTTCTCCTTCAACACCACTAAGCACCACAGAAGTGTAAGCCGGAGCACAGTGAGGCACCACCATACGCCCCTAAGAATGGCTATCAAAAGACTAGAGGCCAAGATGTAATAGTGAGGATCTAGAAGGTGGATCCCTTGTGCATTGCTATGCTGTGTAAAATGAGGCAGCCACTGAGAGAAATGGGATGGTGGCCCTCTCCCCCCTCCCCCGAATCCAACTGTTCTACTGTGGTTATGTGTAGCAGAGATGAGGGCAGGGTGTGCAGATGTAATCAAAGTCAGCTATAGAAAGGAGAATTATCTTTAAAGACACCTTGCTAAGTGGAACAAGCCAATGGAAAAAAATCCACAAACATTGTATGATGTCTCTTACGTCTAGAACAGCCAAACTCACAGGGGCAGAATAGAGTGTGGCTGGCAGCAGCTAAGGAGAGAAGACTGGGGACTGTTCAATATGTACTTAGAGTTGGGGGATAAACAGCTCCAAAGACCTCACATGGTTGAACAATAATGAGAATGTGCTGAATGCTACAAAACTGTACACAAAAAAGTGGTTACAATGCTAATCTCAGGTTATGTCCTATACTTTAAAAATCTAATACATACATTCTTAAATGTTCTCTTATTTAAAGCTTCATTTATTTTCAACACTACTGCCTGAGTGGAAATGTTTCTTTCCAGTTATTAATATAGGGATTCCTATAAACAAAATATCTTGGGAAGAAGATTTCCCAAGAAGACGTATCTTGGGACTCAGTGGTCAGACTAAGGAATAGTCACGATCTATTTGAGAGGCCAAAAGGCAACACACTGTACAACAAATTCTATTACAGCCATTTCCCAAGTTTCAAGTGACTTATTGGCCATTCCGGAAGTGAACTATTGGGGCTGGAGAGACGGCTCAGCAGTTAAGAGGACTTGCTGCTCTTCCAGAGGACCTGGGCTAGGTTTCCAGCACCCCGTGGTGGCTCACAAGCACCTGTTACTCCAGTTCCAGGATATATGATGCCCTCTTGTGACCTCCAAGGGCACCCAGGAAACACACATATAAAATAAATAAATACATACCATTTAAAACTTAAAAAATAAGTGAAATTACTCACAATTTGTATTTTCTGCTTAACTTTCTAGAAAAGGATCAGAACCATGTGCCAACTAAGCAGGAGAAACTCATGAAAAGTTCAGAGAGCAGTTTTATCCCAGAAGCCACAGAACAAAGAGTAAATGAATAAATAAATCTAGGTAATTTTTATATGAGCCGACTGAAGAGATGACTCCACACTTACTTTTATTTTGCCATGGAAAAATGAGACTCATTCAAAGATACAGAAACTGCAGGCACAAAACGAGACTTTATGTCTCGGAGGTGTGTCCCTCCATGGCATCCTTCAGGCTAGGTTGACTCAGGCCACACACTCACCCTCCACACTTCTTTACACAGAGGACTGGGCTACTGGGTTATTCCCAGAGCCTGTCCGTGGCTTCTCAGTTCCCTCACACAGCATTCCAGGCAATCACTGTGATCAAATGAAGCTGGCCCCAGAACTAAGAAGCCAGAGCTAGGGGCTCACCAGGGACTTCACAGAGGGTCCAGAGAGCCTCTGCTGGTGGGGTGGCTTGCTACAGGGGTGCAAGGTGACAGCAGTAGCTCCTTCTTTCAGTGCTTCAGCCATGTGCTCCCAGATGCCATCAACGGGCTCTTTAGTTAGAGCTCTCGTCCTTGATAGGAGAGTTTAGTTAACCAAGCCTTTCCCTGGCAGAGGAGATCCAGATTGGAAAGTTACAGGTCACCTGTCCCTTCACCATTTCGTCTCCCCTGGTCTCTCCATGCTCCACATTCCCAACACTTCCTAGGGACCAGCTGGCAGGCTGAGGGGGCTGGGATATGGAGCCAGACTGCAGACTGCCATTCCTGGAGAGTGAACCCTGGCCGGCATGGAGGCCAGAACGGAGCCTTTCCCATTGCTGTACATGGAAGGCTCGGCTGCAGCAACACTCCTCAGGTCAAACCACCAGAGGATTTTTGTGGTTTTCATTACATTTTCCCCCTTACACATGGCCAACTTCGTTAGAAAAGAGCCTGCTTTACACCTAACTCGTCCTTGCTGTTCCACCAGTTACAATCACCTCCAAACTAGAGAGAGGAGGAGGAGGAGGAGGAGGAGGAGGAGGAGGAGGAGGAGGAAGAGGAGGAGGAGGAGGAGGGAAACAGGAGCACACTTGGTGCTGACAAGGCAGTGTGCTGCTCTGCTTTCCTCAGAGCAAACACACGGAGCGGGCACTAACACTTCATCTGCTTACAGACAAGAAAACTCCGGGACAGAGACTTGAGGTCATTAGGAAGCCTTCCGGTGAGAGTCTGAATTCACAAGAGCTGCCCCTTAGCCACTGCACAGAGAACACGCTGGCTCGCACTCACCTGCCTAGCATGAAAAAGGACAGCAGTCAGGTACTCTGCATACTGTGGCTAAATGCTTCCTCTGCAACCCGAATGAGCTCAATCATCCCTTTTTAGAGATGAAAAACTAAGCCTCAGTGAAGTGACCTACTCAAAGCTACACAACAAGAAAGACTGGGTGTGAGCACAGTGTCAGCTACTCTGACACACATTACCTCTTCAATCCTCTCAACAGCCAAGACATCAGGACTGAATTCTTCTACACTACAGATCTATATCTATATCTATCTATATCTATATATCTATATCTCTATATCTCTATATCTCTATCTCTATATCTATCTATCTATCTATCTATATATCTATATATATCTATATCTATATCTATATATAT
>CABHPP010131857.1:3729-25054 GCA_902168425.1 Peromyscus attwateri | reverse complement strand
ATCTATATCTATCTATCTATCTATCTATATATATATATATATATATAGAGAGAGAGAGAGAGAGAGGGAGACAACGAAGCTTTGAAGATGTTGCAAGTTCAATTAGGGTCAGATTTGCACGAACAGAAATTCAGACTCAGACTGACTGAAGCCCCAATCTCCAGTGTTTTCTTTTATAGTTGTAAAGTTTACACTCAGTTTTCAATGACTGGACTCCACAGAACATGTTTGAAGCGGGCTGAGCAAGAAAAGACAGACATGAAAATCACTATTATTTCCACGTATTCATCCATCAACACTCACCGAGTAAGGGGAACTGCCTAGGCTTTGCATACAACAAGAGATAAAAGTCTCTGCCCTCCTCACCTGACAATCCAGAGATAATAAGATGGTTGAGAACAAGTTGTAACACCAGGAGAAAAGGTGGCTGGTACATGCATTTGTGCTTGCACGCGTGTGTTTAACAGACACACCCTGCTCTCTTCCAGACCATCAGCCACTAGACAGTCACTGCCCCCCTTGCCCCCCAATATTCCATTGGCTCCTGGAGGACCACAGAATAAGCATGGCTCCTCGAACATCTCTCAAACCATGTTCAACCCAGCTCAGTCAGAACTGTCAGCAGTGTCTTCGGGCTGCAAAGGCAGAGAGCACTGCCTTCAATGTTTCTCCTCCTTGACCTCTGGATGACACCTACTCCTCACACCTCTTCACCTGCAAATCTACATCTCCTGTTTCCTGAATGCAGCCTGTTTCTTCTTCCCACTCTAATGCCACCCCTTGAAATCTACATGCTGATGGAGTTTCAAGGATTGTATCTATGCAAATAAGACCCGATTTACACTTCAAGCTTCAAGGTATCACCTTAAGCTCCAGTACTGACTTTCAACATCTCATGAACATTTTTCTCTCTCACTAGATGTGTTCAAAATAGACCTCTTGGACTTTCCAAGGAAGCTTCTGGTGTCTGCCGCTCCTCACTCCATCAGTTGACAATCTTCTACAAACTGCTTTTCTCTCTCAATCCTGAAACCCAACCACTCTGCAAGATCTCTAGATTCTACATCTAGATCTTCAGAGTCTTTTTAGATTCTCTTGATAACACCACCTACATATAGATTCCTCCACAGTTACCAGGATTGCCTTCTCCAGTGTCTCTCCCAAAGCCAATGCCCACACAACGGTGTCTTCTGGCTGCAATGGCAGAGCACAATCTTCAATCTTTCTTCCCCTGACCACTGGGTGGACTGGCACTCACTCCTCTAACCTTGGTTCAACCTGCAGTTGTTACAAATTATGAATGCCTCAGATACCTCGTGTTCAACACAGGATGAAAAGGACCGTAGAGGGTACTATAGTGACCTTCCAGTTTTCTAGCTGTATCCATCAAACAGTCCCAGTGTTGCATGGTCAGAGATCAACATGGCCTGGCTAACTGGCACTTTCTACCTACTTTGCTCAAATGGCCTCCTCCTGGTCATCCTATGCCTAGACTATATTTATTGGTCCTGTAAGGTTTATCATCCCCACAACCACTATCTGAGGAGTCCTCCCTCACACCAGTGAGATATTTCCCTTTCTTCAGTCTTGAGCCCAGCAGCCAAGGCAAAAGTATCTCTCCCTTACGGTGGTACAGACTGTCTTGAGATATACCAGAAGTCAAGCACTATTTCTGTTGTATTGTGGTTGTTATTTTTGTTTTATTTATTTGTTTATTTATTCGTTTATTTATTTATTTTTGAGATGTGGTTTTTCTGTGTAACAGCTCTAGCTGTCCTGGAACTCTTTGTAGACCAGGCTGGCCTCGAACTCACAGAGATCCACCTGCCTCTGCCTCCCAAGTGCTGAGATTAAAGGCATGCACCACCATGCCCAGCTAGTGGCTGTTACTGTTACTATCTATGCACTTATTTTACTCTCAATCATGACTGTGGACTACCACGGTGTATGCTGACTATGATCTCAGGGACTATGTGTTACTCATCTTTGGATTTTGACAGCAAACACTACAAAACAAAACTCCAATGTGATGGCAGTCACATTTTATTACAGAGAATCTTAAGTTTTCCAAAGGAAAGATTACCTATTGGTAAGAGGAATATGAGAGAAAGAACTACTATTTGTAAACTTTTAGATGAAAAATAATTCTAGAGAAATTTTGTGATCAAATCTGCTATAATTGAAGTATACAAAACTAGGAACCGAATTTCAAGTCTTAGATATTGATTCTAAGGAACCCAAACAGATTCTAAGGAACACAATAAAGCAATGACTAAGTGAGAGATACTCAAGGAAACGTGGTACTTGTACTGCCCACTACTATAAACATGCCTCAAAGTCCCGATAGCAGTTACTAGGCCATGGACAGACACAAATTAACATGAAGAGAACATGCGCGCTCACTGCACCAGGACCCTGATCGGGTGCTATACACAGGTTTACCCATCTGAGGAATGAGTCCGAGACAGTGTCGAGACAAGCAGACAGGAAACAGCTCTGGCTCCCCCCTTGAACTCAAGGCCTCAACCCCAATAAAGGGCTCGAACCCCCACCAAGCATAGCCATCAAACAGAAAGCCAAACAAAGGCCAGTGTGCAGTAGTGTAGACACATGGGAAATGTTCAGAAGGCTATGGCAGGTCTTAACATCGCAAGAGGGTTTGGGTTTTTTGACAGAGTCTTACTGTGTAATTAATGTTTGATACTCATAATCCTTCTACCTTAGCCCTCTCCACCCCCAACCTCACCTCATGGTGGGATCATGTGTGTATAGCATCCTCTCAGTATTTGCAAGTAGAACTCTCAAATCAGTGTTAACTGTGACTCAGCAGGACAGAGTTGAATGAAGAGCCAGGGCCATCTCTGTTCAGTATACTCAATGCTGTTATAAATAAATAGCATAACTTCCAGTGTTAAATATCACAAGCACAATCACACAATCAACTCAATCTGTGAAACAGCACACTAGACGCTATATCCTGTTCTTCAGACACTACAGGCTGTCAATTTGTTTTCTTTAAAAATATAACCAATACCTCCATCTATTTTGAGAGGGGACCTATTCTTTAAAAAGCAGATCTGCTGCCAGGGATGTGGAAGAGCACTGGTCTAGCAGCCATCAAGCCCTGGGTATCCATTCCCAGAACTCCCCCCCACACACACATATACACAGGCTTGCATGCACACACATTAGAGATAGATGTGTAAATGACATTTCTACCTAAAAATGATTACCAACTAAAACTATTCACAAAGAGCTTCTTCGGGAAGAACTGGGACAAGAAAGGGAGAATAAGCCAAGCAGACATCTTACTGGGAATGGCACAAGGAAAGGGATGACGCAGATAAAGAGCCCAGCACAGGAAAGGGGACTCTTCAAAGTTCACCCCGTCCCTCACTTTCACGACAATGTGCTTTGACAGAGCAATGACAGAATCATGTGTCCAATCCAGACACAGTCAGGGTACAGCAAACAATGAAGATGACAGTCCTGCAGCGAGGGAATCCTCATTAGTCAACCATCCAAAGTCACGATTTCATTCTAAGAACGTCAGAGCCTACAGCAGGTGGTATGAGAATAACTCTAACAACCCAAATTAACAGTACTCTAGATTTTAAAAACTACATACCATGGCTTGACATTAGCTTGAAAATAGCCAGTATTTACTGAGTGCTCAGTATGTGCTAAGCCTGGTGTGAAGTACTTTACACATATCTCATTAGTAACAACCCACAGAGCGGATATTTCAATGACTGTGTTTAATAGCAGAAATTGTCAGCGTGGTTTCAAACCCAGAGTCTGACTCGGTTCTCTCAACACTATGACATACACTCAACTAGCACTCATGTGACTTTATCATCGAGCATAGCCCCAGGGTATGTTCCTCCCTGTTACAGGAGAAACAGTACCGTCATGCGGACAGAGAGCAGGCACAGGGCGGTAACAGCTCCTGACACAGGAAGCAGGGACAGCCTCAATGCAGTTCTTGAATTCCTGCCACATGGGGCATGCTTGCTACTGCTCTAAGATGGTACACAAACAAGTGCCTGGGTCACCAGCCAACAGTGGGCAGAAAAGGGGTAAGAAGTTAAGTCATTTGGTAGAGTTCCAGCTCGGGAAGATGAGCTCTAGAGATAGCTGGAGGTAAAAGCTATACAACATGAATGTATTTAATGTCACTGAATGTACAACTTCAAAATAGCATGGGTTTAAAAAAAAAGCCAGATTAAGTAACTTTCCAACAGAATAAAAATATACTTATGTTTACATTACTATATGATACAGTGAATAGTATATACTCATATCTCAAAATAAACATATGCTCCTAAATTCATCCACATATAAATACTATGTTCATGTCAAATTACTTATCAGAGAAATATGATTCCATGAAAGATGAGAAAACCATTGAAGGGCTGAGCTGAAAATCTAAGGGAAAGAAGTATCTACCCCAACAGGGATCTGCTAGTAGTCAAACAAGCCGCACTGGCCCAAGTCCACAACTTCTGAACATCAAACACAATACAAAATGCTCACAGAAGGGCTGGAGAATGTCAGATGTCTAACTGGTTACACCTCCTCACTTCAGCAATTTAGCTCCTAACAAAAGTGTAATAGACATAAATTATGACTTAAGGGACTCCCTTGTTCCCTTAACAGCCCACTGTCGATGACTGTGATTGTATATCAGGATATAGAAACTGTATTGTAAGATTCACTGGATGAAAATGAAGAAATATCCTACATATTGGGAGGTAGGTAGGTGTGCACTTGTTTGTTTTGCTATGCTGGTAGTGGAAGCCAGGGCCTCACACGTGATAAACAAGGGCTCTATCACTGGGCCACAACCCCCAGACCAGAAGAGAATTTTTTTTTTTTTTTTTTTTGGTTTTTCGAGACAGGTTTTCTCTGTGTAGCTTTGGAGCTTGTCCTGGAACTCACTCTGTAGCCCAGGCTGGCCTTGAACTCACAGAGATCCGCCTGCCACCACCGCCCGACCAGAAGAGAATTCTTGTACGTGTGCACATGTGTTGAAGACAGAGGTCAACTTTGGGGTGCCTTCCTTGACCTTCTTTTTCTTTTATTTATTTATTTATTTATTTATTTATTTATTTATTTATTTATTTATTTTTGTTTTTTGAGACAGGGTTTCTCTGTGTAGCTTTGCACCTTTCCTGGAACTCACTTTGGAGACCAGGCTGGCCTCGAACTCACAGAGATCCGCCTGGCTCTGCCTCCCGAGTGCTGGGATTAAAGGCGTGCGTCATCACCGCCTGGCGACCTTATTTTTCTGAGACAGGGTCTTTCAGTGAACCTGGAGATCACCAATTCAGCCATACTGGTTGGCCAGAAAGCCCTTGGGAATGGCCTGCCCGTCTCTCTCCAGTTCTGAGATCACAGCTATGCACGTCTATACATGGTTTTATGTAGATTCGGGACCAAACTCTGGTTCGCACGCTTGTGCAGTAGTAAGTACTTACTGAGTATTCCATCTCCCAGGCTAACTCAGAATCTAACTTTTTAGTACTTCTCAGATCAGTTTAAGTGGCACCATGGCTACAGGCATTTTTCAGTATAACGAAACCACCAGACTCACAACAACTATCCCAGGCCACACTGGCACAGTCTCCAGAGGAGCACTTTGCTAAACCTTGTGCCTATTCAAGCAGCAAGGTAGTCAGAGGCAGGCGAGTCTGCAGTGGGTGGGAGCAGGTGATGTCCGGGTAGATCTGGTCCATGAAAGTCTACGCCCTTTAACAAGTTCTTAGTAATGGCAACATGTCAAGGTCCTGCTGAGGGAAGCCCTTATTTCCTTTGGGGAGCCCAAATCTGGGGACCGCCCCCCCAATCAGGTATTAACATCCCATTTAATCTCTCCTCAGGGTGTAGTTGATAATGGTCATTTTTACTGCAGTTTCCTAGAATTATGCTGGAATAGGCAGAGTTAAAGGTATAGAAATCAAAAGAATAGGTACAGAGTTAACCAAAGCTCAAAAATTCCATCCTGACACATCTAAAATATATCAACATCCATAAAAACTAAAAACGTATGCAAAATATATTATTAACAGTTCCAAAGAAGAAACAAAATGGCCCCGTGCAATCGTGGCAGTAATCTGACATCTACGAGCTACTGTTTCACACTCTCACCACCGTCAGTCTCTATAAAACTGCCCTAAAATACCAAACGTAAACCTGTACTTCAGGCCGCAAGGGAATATTTCTACAACCTAGCCCCAGAGTGTTATTCTCCTAGGCAATGGCCAAGGAATTTCTCCTAGGTCCATGAGGTATCAGACAGAATGAGGCCCTTTGTCAGAAGGGGAGAGATCGCCCTAATGAGGAGCAAAGGCAAATGAAGTATGTGTTCACAAAATGCAGGGCACAGCATTGGCCAACATCTACACACATGGCCGTTATCTTAAAAAGTATGACAGGAAACAAGCAAGTTACAAAACAGTACAGCAAGTGTGACTTTAAAACAGATACCGCATGGCATAAACGAGTGGACACAATGGATGGAACTGTTTTAGGCCTTGTTACACTGAACAACAAATACAAGATGGCAGGTACCTCTGAGAAAGGAAGAAAAGAGAATGATATTAAGTAAGGATAAGTAATCCACAGAAAAAGGGGTTGAAAGAATTCATGTGACTCTCTGGACCCCAATCTGCACAAGTTAAAATCCCGACACTGTGATGGTATTTGAAGGTAGAGGAGGTTAAAATGGAACAAACAAATCCAGGCTAAGTGTTATACACTTCAGCAGCTCTCAATCCAAACACAATGAAAGACGGTGGCTCTTGATTACCTAGACTAGCATCCTGTTTGTGTTTTATGTGTGTGCATATATAGATGTGTGTATATATACATATATATACATACATACACACATATAAATAAGTATATTTTATGTATTAATACACTTTGACTTCTACAATAGTTATGCTTACATAGTTATTTAATACACATACAGTAAATCTCCCTTCTCCAAACCAATCAGTAACAGGCTCCAGCCTTCTTCCTCACCCAGGGACTCAGTCTGTTTAGAAGGCCATCTCATCTGCTCTAAAGCCACACTGTACCAGTCTCCTTACCTCTGCTTTTTCCTTTCCATTTCCCAACTCTACCCTGTACACCTAGAGCAAGTAATCTTCATAAACTAATCATTGGGTAATGTCACTTGTCAGCTCCTGGGATTTAAATATTAGATGGCATCCACAAGCTGTAGAGTACAATAAAAATCTTCTTCATCCCAAATGAAAAGGCCCCAAAGCCTAGCTCCAAGCTGCAGCTCATCAACTCTGTAAAAATGGCTCCCTCTAGGCACACTGCTTTGCTCACTCCCACCCTGTGGTCATGCTGTGCTTCTTGCTTCAAATATCACCTTTTCTAGTACCACCTTCCTCTGAGACTCGGTCTCATTGTTTTGCTAAGGCCAAGTCTCCCTCCTTTTTATATACATAAAACTTCCTCTTAACTTTCTAACTCTTCATCTTAATTTTGACTTACTCACTTACTCAACGAACACTTACTGGATGTCCAGCACAGGACATAATTCAGGAGGTACCTGGAGAATGTCTATATATAACACACATGAATTAAATGCTCCTTTTGTCTTCTAGTTGCTGTGCATGTCGATTTTAAATGCATATCACAAATGTCTTAAACACTAGTTTGTAAGTAGTCAGGGTTCAATAAATATTCTCTGTTTAAATGCATAATAAAAGCATACGGTAATGAACAGTTTAAAGTCTTTCCTCTGAGCTTTTGAATACATACAACACTTTCTTGTGATGTATAGATCTACACAATAGAACAATAGACTTGGAGTCAGAATGTCTGTGTGGAACTGGGGCTCCACCATGGACCATCACTGACCAATGATCCCATTCCAATAGAATGAGAATCATTATGTCTTCTGACAAGACTTTCGTGGCTGTTATGAGGAACAAGTGAATTAGGAAAAGACGCTTGTCAGTATACTAGAAGAATGCCCAGAACTTGTTCATCACCCAACAGATGTTTGCAAGGTTCTCAAAAGATGCCAAGATCCTTATAAAAAAAAAAAAAACCATGCTCTTCTTGCAAAGTGATAGGAATGCTGCTTTTGCCTAATAAATGAAAATGAGTGGCCCCAGAAGGTACCTTAGTTAAGGTATTTTAATTGTTTGTGTTTACTTTATGTGTATGAGTATTTTATCTACATGTAAGTATGTGTACCATGTTGAGTGCAGTACCCATAGAGTCCAGAAGAGGGGATCAAATCCCCTAGAACAAGAGTTCCAAATGGTTGTGAACTGTCATGCAGGTGCTAAGAACCGAACTCAGGGCCTCTGAAAGAGCAGCAAGGGCTCTTAACTCCTGAGCCACTTCCCTAGCCCCTTAACTCAAGTTAAATGGTTATCTCTGCACACCACTCCATCATTCGATTTCTGAACTGTCTCTATTCTATTTATGACACACAGAATAGAGGGCTGAGGAGATGGCTCATCAGGAAATAAATGCACTTGTCCCCAGGCCTGACTATCTAAGGAACCCATATGGTGGAAGGAGGGAACTTTTCCCACAGGTTGAACTGACTTCTGAACAGGTGTCCTCACATACTACATATACACAAAACACACCAAATACATACATACAGACCCAATATGTAAACACCTAAACGTTTTAAAAATTTAGAGGAAAAATAGGAAAGTTAACAAAATTGCTAATTAGAATAATGTAAAAAACAGTTCATTTCTTCTTTCATCCAACAACCACTGGCCCTCCAGTTTGAAGTGAGACAGATAGGAAGGCATCCATGAGGAGCCAGCTGCATGGTCCATCCAGCTTTTCAGTAGACATTCTACCCAAGTAGAAGCCTTGCTGCTCTTGCTACTGGAGCACTCTATGATGCTTTTAAAGGCAGTTTCTATACTTTGGAGTCTATTTGAACTGGCTGTGCTTTGGAGCTCTTCTTAAGACACTCTTTTGCATCGCTCCCTCCCTTTTTTATGTGCATTGGTGTTTTTCCTGCATGTATGTCTGTGTGAGGGTGTCGGATCCTCTGGAACTGGAGTTACAGACAGTTGTGAGCTGCCATGTAGGTGCTGGAAATTGAACCCAGGTTCTCTGGAAGAACAGCCAGTGCTCTTAACCACAGAGCCATTTCTGCAGCTCATAACTTTTTGGCTTTTTGAGACAAGGTTTTTCTTTTTATCCCTGGTTGTCTAAGAACTTGCTCTATAGACCAGGCTGGCCTTGAACTCACATAGATTTCCCTGCCTCTGCCTCCTAAGTGCTGGGATTAAAGGCGTGCGCCACCACCGCCCAGCACTTCTCTCTTAACATGCAGTGGCCATCACAGAGCCACAGATCTTCATTATGTCTCTGTGGTTTCAGCGACCTGGGAAGCCCACATTTGTCTCCTGAGTTACACCCCACAAAAGCCAACTTAAAGTACACCATGTAAGTCTGGTTAAGGCCTCTCAATACAACTTTACACTCTAATTTTTACATTTGCTTATTTATTGTGTGTGTGTGCACATGTATGTGTGTGCACATGTGTGAGATGGCATATGTATGGAGGTCAGAAGACAATTCACAGGAGTCAGTTCTCTGCTTCCACCATGTGGGTCCTGGGGATCAAACTCAGATTGGCACACTTATAGCAAATTCCTATACCTGCTGAGCCATCTTACATGCCCCATCCAATCAAATATTTGTTGTTATCCTTTTGTTTTGACAGCATCTACAACATGGGATGCAGATTATTTTCTACAGCAATCACACCGCCATCTTTTAGTGTTAAGAATCTCTAAAACAATGATGGAGTACATACCATACTCATAAACATGAAAAATTACTGAATAAAGTTATAGCTTCAGCTTAAATGTTAATATTCAAAGAGGATTTCCACCAGGCACAGTAGCACACACTTGTAATCGCACATTGCGCATGGTAGCACACACTTTTTAACCATACACAGGACACAGTAGTAGCACACACCTGCAATCCCCACATCAAGCATGGTAGCACACATCTGTACTCCCACACTGGGCACAGCTGCACACATCTGTACTCCCACACTAGGCACAGCAGCACACAATTTTTAACCACACACACACCGGGCATGACAGCACACACTTGTTAACCCCATATTGGGCATGGTAGCACATCCATACAACCCTAACAGTTGGGAGGTGGAGGCAGGAGGCAAGTTCAAGGCCAGTGTAAACTATGTCAAAAGACCCTGTCTTAAAAGTGAAACAATTAGCCTCAACAAATACAGAAAATAACAACTTACACTCCAATTTAATGACAAGTTAAGCTAAGGTTCGTTCCTGTGTCTCTATGGAAACTTCCTCTATGTAATAGCTTTAGGACACTATAGGTTAGCAGATTTAAAAAATACATGGACACGCACGCAGTCACTGAAACTCAGTCACTAATTGTGTCAGATTCAATACCTATCATTTTTATTGACTACTAGCAATTAACAAAAATGTTTTATTTACAAAAGCAATTAGGGAAACAGCATGGCTTACTAAAAGGAGCCACAGAAAGCCAGAACCTGGACTCGAGTCCCAGCAGTATCTATTGCTCCCTGACAGCCTGAGAATCACTGACCGACTCCAGGCCCCCACGTTAAAGTATAGAGATCCCTAGAGCTTCCCAGCTCTAGAACAAAGATGCTAAAAGGCACAGCTGACAGGACCATCACTGCCATGGGACACTGGTGGATGTCACATCCTAACGCCTGAGGTTATGTTCAGAACTGTCCCTGTCTGTGCCTACTTGCTCGGTTTTGTGGTTTTTGTTTGTTTGTTTGTTTGTTTGTTTTTCCAACCTGGTTCCCTGAACCTTTCCTAAAGTGACATAATTAAAATGAATTGTAAGTGCTCATGAGGACCTACACTTGATTTTCTGATACATACAGAAGCCTATTTTGCTATCTTCCTAATCAATAGTGTCTGCTCCAATAAACACACTCCCACGGTTAATAAAATAATGCCACTCGGAATCATGCTTAGATTCATTTAGTTTGAACACATATCTGTGAGCAACTACTTTAAAGATAAAGACAACAATGTTGAATTACTACCCCATATTTATTGAAAGTAGAGAATTGCTTTGAGTTTTCAAAGCACATTAAACTGAAACATTAAACATAGAAACTGAAATTCTTGTGACTGTACTCTAGGAGCCTAATTCTGTTATTTATGCTTGTTGGTCATCTTCAATAGAGAAGATATATGTTGGAAATACATTTTGCCTCATTAAAGAAACAACACTTGAAGATGCTTTTAAAATTCTGAAAGCACAGTGTGTTTGACTCTTCCAAACACACTGATTCGAGCCAAAATGAAGTAGAGTGTGTGGCAGATCTGCCATGTCTCTCATTTAACAGAAAATAATAAAATCAAAGAAATGGGGGCAAGACAAGCCCAGCGCCAGAGCACTACAGAGAACACTATGCTTATTACTATTAGTTTTCCCATGTTCCAGCTGACTGAGCATCTCTCTAATGTGCACCCTGGCACAAACCTATGATACTGTGCTTATGGGAAGGCTGTGCGATAGGCTGTCAGTTTTGACTCTCTTTTTCCTTTGTGTTTGCTAATGGGGACACCGAGAGGTCCTTTCTTTTTTGAAATTGAATTATTTAAGGACTAGGAATATAGCTCAGTGGAAGAAGGGTATTTACATAGTATGCCTGTAGGCCTAGCTCAATCTGCAGCACAGCAAAAATAAAACCAAAGCTTTAATAAACAAAGAGTTTGAGGGAACAATTTTCAGAGTGGTAAATTACTAAAGACTGTTGCAGGCGGATTTGGCTGGGTTTTCTAGAAACTACTGTGATTAAATGCTTCTCAGAACTTACAAGTTAGTGCCTTCTACATCCAATGCAGGAAGAGCCTCAAGTCACAGCAGAGTGGCCAGGGCCTAACTACTGCTGCTGCAAACAGAAAGACATTTACAAAGGAGCAAGGCCTCATGGGTCACGTGCCTCTGAGCCAAGTGCCTTCCATGCCCACAACCCAGTGTTTGCCAAGGCCAGAACAATGCACATCAGACCAGCTGACTTGTCCCCTGTTCCTGAATGGCACTGCCTAGGGATGGAAGCTCTGAGCCACAACCTTTCACTTTGCACTGAAAATACTTTCTGTAAGGAAAAAGAAAATAAGAGTTTTAGCAAGCTGAGGTAAGGAACGAGAAGACTGTAGGGATTCTGCACTAACATACTCACTGACAGAGGAAAGACCAGAAAGGACATAGCTATCTATGATCAACTGATTGTCAAATGTGGGCATTTCCACACAGACTAGCCCTGTTCTGGGTCTGAAGTGTGTTTCCCGTGCAGTCTTCGGCATCTCTCAAACACTAAGCCTCTTAACTTCCCTCCCATCTTTAAATTGCCTTAAACCTTCAACACCAGCGTTATGCTTCAGGCACAGACATGGCTGAAATGCATTGATTCATGCTAGAAGGAGGGATGTTTACAGAAATCCAGCCAGATTCTGTCAAAGTAAAGCACAGGCTTTGACATGAAAACCCTGCCCTGCTCCAGACTTCCCCAGCAGTGGCTAGTTCACCTTCATGGTTACACTGCGGCGCTCGTCTTCACTCCTCCGTCAGCTTTCTGTTTACATCATCGTTTCCCCCCTTTGATAAAAGTAATTTTACAAGGCGACAGGAAATCCCCCCCCCCCCCCCCCCCCCCACACACACACAGATTTAACGCAGCACTCTCCTAAGTGACTGGTCTACATGCAGAGAGGCCCTTCCTTCCACCACCTGACATCTGCCACAAGGGTCAGATTTCACCCGCCAGATGAGGGACCAAGGAAAAGGCAAAGTGGGTGATGAGGTCGCTGCAAGACTTCATATGACACAAGGTGGACAAAAGAATACCATGTTAGAACACGAAAATGAATGTAGATGTTCACAAAGGAACTTTCCCAAATACATTTTCTTTGGAGCTGTAAAATAATCATTTATTTATTATTCAAGCTACAGACATGAATAACGTATAAGGTAATAATTTAACATTTGCAATGAAAAAAGCAAACACTGCACGACCCCACTGTCTTTAAGAAGTTATTTCAACTCCATCAGAAATAATAACAGTGAAATTTGTTAATTACAAATCAAATTACATACTGTACACTACTACTTTTGCTTTTCATTAAGATAGTAACTTTACCTTTGGTAATTCAAATTTTTAAAACTGATCTGTGAACTGCCTTTAATTGAGTGTGTTCATAAATCAAAGACTTTCAATGGACAATAAAAAGGAATTCTGGTTTTTAATGATGGTAAGAGTGGCTTAGGGTGGTCAGCACACGTCTCAGAAGTCTTAGAGTAAATAGCTGTAACTTGTATGTTTGTGCCAAAAACAACTTATCAGAGAAGCATTTGACTCATGCAACAATAAAATCTTGTAAAACACCATTATTCTTCTTTTCTTTTCCTTAAAACCTCCTGAAAAAGAACCCAGATCCCACGTCACCCCATTGAAAGAGCAGTTTCCAGCACTCAGAATGTAAGCTGCCAGTAACCCTTGAAGCTCAAGACCACTGCTTGCTGAACCTGCCTCCTGTAGATCCCTGCACAACGCCACCTGTAGATCCCTGCACAGCACCTCCTGTAGATCCCTGCACAGCACCTCCTGCAGATCCCTGCACAGCGCCTCCTGCAGATCCCTGCACAGCACCTCCTGTAGATGATGCCCTGCACAGCGCCTCCTGTAGATGATGCCCTGCACAGCACCACTTGGTGGTTTTGTCTTTCCCCGAGGTAAGGCCAAAAGTTTACAGTATTTTTTCAGCTAATTAACAGCCACAACATTCATCTTCCTCCATGCCATCTTTAAAATTTTCTCTGAACAACTTCAGGGTCTGTTGTAAATTTGCTCAACTAGCCCTAAGCTGCAGTCCATGTCACACCTGTACATGGATCTAACTTTTAATATAATTCGATGTTTGGCAAAAAGGAGAAATTCCCTCCAAATCATCCTCACCTAAACACCGATTCTTAATAGAATAAGTTCTCTAAGATTTGCTTACTAATCCAACAATCCACAAAATCCACAGAACACGAGGTTGGAAATGTGTTATCTGCGGGTCCAGCCTGGTCCTGATTGACAGCCTGCCAGTACTCCCTGAGTTAATCAGCTCTAGGCCAGCATTGGGGCACCAGGTACCCTGATTCAGATTTGAGTGTGGGCATGACATCCCCCAGACCAAACAGATGGAATCAGTTATGAACTTCCATGTATTATAAAATCCAACGCTGGGCACAGTGGCACATGCCTTTAATCTCAGCACTCGGGAGGCAGAGACAGGCCGATCTCTGTGAGTTCAAGGCCAGTCTGGTCTATAGATGGAGATCCAGGATAAGCACCAAAACTACACAGAGAAACCCTATCTCAAAAAAAAAAAAAAAAAAAAAAAAACCCAGAATGAGGCAGGTGTATACCTTAGTCCCAGCAGTCAGGAGGCAGAGGCAGTTGAGGCCAAGTGAGTTTGAGGCCAGCCTGCCTGGTCTACATAGCGAGTCCCAGTCCTGCCTGGGTTACACAGAGAGACCCTGTCTCAGGAAGAAGAATAAAAGCCTAGACTGTCTAAACAAACAGGCATTTTTACCCAGAGGTAGTTAACTTGTAGTCTTAATGATTTGAAATCCACATACGTATAAATATGCCATTTTCTAAAATCCTCTTATTCTAGTTTTATTTCTTTCATTTGCAGTTGTCAAACTTCACTTGCCAAACAATCATTCACAGGAAATTTCCAGTAAAATGAAATTGCCACCCTAAATTCGGAGGACTAATGGACAGCATCTGAGGGAAAACAGTGCTTACAAGAAGAGGAGTGTACTCTGCTGGAGTCAGAGCTGAACTTACCAAGTGCTTTCCTAAGCACACGCTCAGGTGGAATGAACTTAAGTCTTAGTTTCAATACATGAGGGAAATTTAATTATGTAAACAATGCTGCAGAGTCTTTTCAATAGGCTGGGTATTCCTGGGCAATATACATGACCAGTGTCTACTTCGAATTGTACGAAGTGATATGGAGGTTAGCTCCACAGAGCATCAGTCTAAGTTAAGAAAAAAAGCAGGCTAGCCAAAGAGCAAATTCAGCAGAGGAGATCAGGAAAACTTCAAAGAATGTTCTAAATTTCTGATTAGGAAGCACACAGATTTAAGGCGAAATTCCCCTTACCGATTAATTGGAACCACAACACAGAGACTAGATCCTAACTGGCAGTTGTTGAGAACTACCATGGGGTTGGTGCTAGTAACTGCAGCATGTGTGTTCTGTGATGAAAACCCCACACAGAGAACCTGCCTGGGAGACACACTATGATTCCTATGTTTAAACAGCAAAACTTTTGAAAACTTAAGGTTGTGTGGTTACTGGTATTTCTGAAATATTCTGTCAAAAAAAATACGCCAACTCTGTGCAAAATAACTGAACTTTGCATCAACCTAAAATACAGGGTAAAATACTGACTCAAGAGAGCTCTGTCGCTTTCTATTGACGACCGACTAATTGTCAGAGACATAGTTTAGAATTTACACTAACTTTAATGGAAGAATTTCACAATGTACTCAAATAACACCTGCTTCTTCTGCCAGGAGACAGCTTGCTCCTGTGAAAGGGATATACCTAAATTAAATGAGAAGGGAGAAAGGAATTAAGAAAGAAATTTAGGACAGGACCCCTAGCAGCACTGCAATTAAAAGAATAAGGAAAGGGAATTCTCAGGAAACACAAATACATCCTCCAGCCTTTGAGCTGGGGACTGGCGGGAGACTGGGGAGGGTTAGTTGTAAAGGACAGCGACCCAAAGGGGTTAAAACACAGAGTCAAGACGCTGCAGCCAAGACTTCAGAACAGCAGATGTAAACACAAGCAAACTCCGAGTCACTGAGCAATTTTCTCGAATTTTCTAATAAACAGATCCTTAAAAAGCACGTCAAGTAAGCGAGAGGGCCCAGCCTGGTAACTTAAGTTTAGAAATGTCTTCACAAAATTGTCCTCTGACCTCTACACTCACACAAGGCATGCACAACCTCCCATCCACACAGACACCATGCATACAGACATACAACAATAATGACTTTTGTAGCATTATCTACATCTGCTCCATGAAGTTTTTTTATTTTTCTGTTAAATTTTATTACCTCACACTTTGCTGTCTCATTTTGCAAGCAAAATAACCTTAAAATTGAAAGCAAATAATAAAACATAAACTAAAGCCAAAACACTGTCTTAAAAACACTTTCTAAGCTTCCTAAGTTTCTTCATAAGCAGACCTTAGAGGGTGATATGTCTGAATCTGAAGCATCAATTTTCAATGCTTGCTTCCTAACTGGTGGTGTTATTCTGGGAGGTTCTAAAACCTCTAGTAGGTATATCCTAGCTGGAATGAGTTGTTTAAATCTCTGGAGATTTGGACCTAGCCCGTGGTTCACATGCCCTCTCTGCTTCCTGACCAGAAGTGACGTGAGGAGCCTTCACCACACACATCTTTTGCCGTGAGCTCTGCCATGTCTTTCCCCAGGATGAACAGAAAGCTCTCACATCAGGAGCCCAAGCAGCTCTTTCTCTCTTAAGTTGTCTTGTTATACTGACGCAAAAGCTCACGCAGAAAACTGGTACCAGGAGTTGGGTGGTTGCTATGGTTAAGCCTGACCAGTCCTTCAGAACATGTTTATGGGAAGGACTTGCCCTACTCTGGAGATATAGGCTAGAAAACCATAGGATGCAGGAAGCAGAGTTTAATGGGTGATCTGCTGGGAGTTCAGAAGGCCAGATATCAATATAAATGCAGACAGTAAAGACTATGCTCCTGGGAACTCAGATGGGAACAATGACTCTACTGGAAATTAAACAACAAGCTACTCATGTTACAATCTAACAGAAAAAAAAAAAAAGCTATGTTCTTCCCCAATCCTGAAAATCTGTGCAACATAATTCAAAAGTAATAGATTAATTAGTTGGGTGGAAAAAATTTCAAAGACAGCCCAGAATTCCGGGTCTGTTCTGGTTATTGTAGGTTGGCCAGGGAAAGAATGTGAGCACACTTAAAATTTCTGATGAAGCAGGTAAGGGTCAGCAGCTGTCATTATTAAATAGATTAACACCACCTATGAAGCCAGGAACTTTGCATTGGGACAGCAGATAAGGTGTTTCAAGGCTACTTCAGGAAGTGGCAGGAGAGCACCCTCTAAAGCTGAATATAAAACTGAAAACTGAAAAGGGACTGCCACTGTGGTAACCTGCTGGAAAAGGGCCATCCAGGACAGTGGTTTTCCAAGTTCAGCCATTCACACACTCAGTGACTGCAGTTGCTCTGGTCCAGTGCAGCCTATTTCCTACGCTGACAACAGAACTTGGTGTCATACAGGTGGTGCTGGTTTGTCAAGCATGCCATGTGCCTGCACAAAGCTTTTGAAGAAAAGCCTGGGAGGCTAGGCAATGGATACTAGGGTCACATTCCTCAGAGAAAACTGCCAGGGGTACACCTGAAACTTTGGGGGTGGAGCTGAAGTAGTAACAGAGACCCCAGGATGCTGAAGATGCCCAAACATGAGTGTTTACCAAGGAAAGCTTCAGGAGGAAAGTGAAGCCATGTGAAGAGGGAGGCTGTGCATGCTGCAGGTGACTGTACCGTGGGCCTTCCCAAGCTCATCAGAGCTCAGAATTACTGAATGTAGTGTTCATCTTGATGGGTTTTTGTCTTGGTTTGGCTCACTTTGCTATCTTCCTGTTTTTCTATGTAGAGGAGAAATGGTAACACCACCACTATATACTGAACAGTGATTTTTTTAATTACAAATTACTCCAAGTGTCAGGGGAGACTTGGACCTCTGAACTCCTGAACAGTGCTGGAGTTACTAAGGCTGTGAGGGTCTTCAAGCTGGACTAAATGCATTTTCATTATGAGATGGCCATGCCTTGACCACAGGGGCAGGACATTGTGGTTTGGAGATGAAGGATCCCCCATAGACTCTTATTTTGAGTAGTTGTTTCCTAACAGGTATTACTATTTTAGAAACCTGTAGAACCCTTGGGGACGTGGGGCCTAGCTAGAGGAAGTAAATCAGGAGGGCTGGGCCTCTGAAGGCTAATAACCTGGTCTCTGGCTCCGGCATCATCCCTGGTTCCTTGGCCATATGAGGAGCCTCTGCCACACACTCCTGTTGCCCTGGCTCCATCGTGACTCCCCAACAGACTGAAACTCCCGAAACAGTCAAACAAGCCTTTCTTCTCTTGAGTTGTCTGCTGTAAGAGCTAACACAGAGGGTACGACACCATCTGCTTGGCCTCCTCTACCCCAGTGCCAACAAGGGGCAAACTCACTCATTATTTCTGC
This sequence comes from Peromyscus attwateri, assembly GCA_902168425.1. Taxonomy (NCBI): domain Eukaryota; kingdom Metazoa; phylum Chordata; class Mammalia; order Rodentia; family Cricetidae; genus Peromyscus; species Peromyscus attwateri. Next base: position 6,685 of record CABHPP010131857.1, on the reverse strand, counting down.
TTATTTCTGTCCTTTTCTCCAAAACAAATCTGCTTTTCCTCAATGGATCAGTAACGGCATAAAACCAAATGAGACAAAGGGTGAGCAAATGGTCAATAATGCATGCCCACAAGAGTCACGTAAGAGCTGGGCAACTCTGGACTGAGTTGCTTCTGCAGTCTTGTTATATCCACATAACATTACCTTTTTTGTTGTTCCAATTGACGAATAATCTCTTTCCCCTCTTATCTAATCTTCAAAATCAGTTTAAAAATTCTTGTTTTTTTCCATAAAGATAGCCAATTGTCTAAATTGTTCAGTTAAATGAAACTAATCTCAAATTTTGTTTAAATGTTGAAAAATATATTAAAATAAAATCTTCATTCTAAAATCCATGGTTTTTGGTTTTTTTGTTTGTTTGTTTGTTTGTTTGTTTTTTGTTTTGTTTTGTTTTGTTTTCCACCTCAGGTGGCATTCTTTGGTAACATTAACAGCGGAGCTGCAGGCTAGAGAACTGAATAAAAACACTTGATATACCAAGTGCTCCCACAAATGCTATTTTTAGGCTACATCTCTTAAGTGATAAATATTTTAGGTGGCTGTGTTAATTATCAGGAGATATTGCCTTTTTAAATGACTGTGTCACAACTTACCTCTTCTCTCACTGCTTACATCTGGGCACTTTCATTTCTTCCTCACTGACATTCTGACAGGTTCTATACGTGGGATTCTACCATGCAGGGCTTTCCCCCTAAATAAACTGAAGGTGACTTTGCTTCCACATTCTTATTTTTATAACAACTTCACTGATACATAACACACATGCCATACAATTTACCATTTAAAATGCACAATTCAGCGGGTTTTAGGCAACTGACACCACAGCCTATTTTCCAGCACCTCCAATATAACGGAAGAAATCCCATGCCATCGGCACCGTTTCAGCCCTGGGCAACCGTTACACTACTTTCTCTAAGACAGGTTTGCCCTCCCTGGGCATTTTGTAATAAATGGAATTATCACCAAACATACGACTTTCATTAGTACACATAATGCTTTTGAGACTTACCCATCTTATAGCATGCATCATTATTTCTTTTTATTGCTGAATAATATTCCACTGATGTTTGTAGCACATTATATTTATCTATTCTTCAGCCAGTGGACATCTGAACTGTTTTCACTTTGGAGTTATTATGAATAATGCTACTATGAACATTACTACAATATCTTTGTCAAGATAGAAAAATAGTAGCTTTGGAGAGTGTGATGATGTAGATCACAGGAAACTGAATAGTCACAGGACACAAAGTCAAATATTTCACAGGACGTGGAACGATTACCTGCTAGCCTAAGTATTTACATCTAACTCATATCAACCCACTTTGAGCACACCTGCACCCTGCCACCACACCCCTACATCTGTCCTCTCAGTTCCCATCACCACCTCAAGACTTCAGAAGGATAATCTCGCCTCAGCCTTCAACCACGTCCTCCTCTGGCCAATCTGTAGGGTATTCAGCCTGAAATAAGTGTTTTGGACTTTCCCTTTCCTGCAACCCTTCAGCGGATTCCATATATCAGCATTAAATTAAAATGTCTTACTTAGCAAGAAGATAGCCCTTGATCCTACTAACCTCTCCAAACTCGCATACTTGTGTGGCATACATAAACACATTATGCTAGGCATGGTGGTTCATACCCATAATTCTATAATCCTACCATTTGAGAACCTGAGGCAGGAGGATTGTCATGAGTTCAAAATACCCTAAGCTACATAACAAGGCTTGGAGTAAAAACAAGCATGTGCATGCACAGACACAGACACACATAATTAACTGTCGTAAAGGCCTTGCTGTCCCTCACAATGGGGCCGATTCACATGCCCTTCTTCTGTCTGATGCATACTTCCTTCCATGGATGCTTCACATGCCAAGGACTGTCTGATGAGGAGATGCTCATGAGGAATTAGGAACCTGTGAGTAGCTAGGATTGAAAATTATTGCTGGCAAGGAAACAAAACATAAACCGTGGCTACTCTTCTACAATGTGGGTGAACTTCCACTGTGGGATGGCATGGCTCATGGAATGTTGTGTCGGACTTGGGCTTATAATGCTGGCAGCCCTGAAGAAGCCAGGTATACCCACAATCTATGCATTTTAACCCATAACTGGCATCAGTGAGCGTACCTGTTTTCCAGGTACCATTTCCACATGCCACAGCATAGAAGCCATATATTCTAATGATACACCTAAAGCTTTCACCCGTGATGGGTAAAATAACAAAATCCAGCATCAGCATTTATAACTGAGAAGACCATGACCCTGAGAGTCTCTAGGAAGTTATGAGAATGCATGCCCTACCTACATCTTCAGACACTTGAAAAGAAAACTACCTACACAATTACAGGTAAACAAGGATTTCTTTGTTTTCTAGGGAATCAGTTTGGTTGAAGGGTGAAGTTTGGTATATCAAATTCTTCCCAATTGTATCTCAAGCTGTATGAAAACTGGCTCAGCCTCAATACATCAGCCACATCCCTTATGGGTGAAGAAAACAGGGCAGAATTAGTTTTACTAAATAAATAAATTGTAAGTGGGTTGTTATTTAGGATTTGTCTAAGCTGAATGTCTTTCCCAGAAAAAGAATGAAGTGGAGATAACTCTGTGCCCGGGGTGACTGGTACACACGAGTGGGATGGATGGGAAGATGAACGATCAGAAAACCAACTTGTGCGCAGCATCCAGACCGCACAGCCTTAGGGTTTTCCTTCAGTTAGTTATTCTGCACAGACATCTTCCCAACCCTTACTTCCAGACTCCTTCTCCTAAACAAGGCTTCTGCATTAGCAGTTAGTGGCTTCTCACTGCACTGGGGGGTGAGGGTGGCGGGATATGTGTGTGTGTGTGTGTGTGTGTGTGTGTGTGTGTGTGTGTGTGAGAGAGAGAGAGAGAGAGAGAGAGAGAGAGAGAGTTA
>CABHPP010131856.1:0-44964 GCA_902168425.1 Peromyscus attwateri | reverse complement strand
TCAAAATGTCAGGTTTGGTGTAAGCACCTTTCTATCCATTGCCCAAAAGGATAGTTTTTGTTGTTGTTGTTGTTGTTGTTTTGTTTTGTTTTGTTTTGTTTTTTAACAGAGTGTCCTTCTGTTGTTGTCTAGGTTGATCCTTCTACAAAATAAATGACAGCTTCTTACAGAAACATAAAAGGCACTGTGTTGATTTAGAATGTCCCCGAAGACAGCATCAATAATACCTACCATTCTGTTCTTCAATGAAGATTTGGATTTTTTTTTATTTCCTCTCTTTGAGTCTTGGCTGATTTGTGACTGGTTCTAATCAACAAAATACAAGGGAAATGAAATGTCATCTCAGAGTTTACCTGCAGAATGTAATTTATCTCTGAGTCTTCAGCTATCCTACTAGCTTACCTGGAGAGAGAAGAAAAGAGACAGACAGACAGAAAAGGGAAGATACTGACCCACCCAATTCTTCCAGGTGTTCAAGCTGAGACACGATGCAGATGAATGAGCCCCACTGAGCCCCTGTCCCACAACTCCTCATAACCGGACCACCTACTGAGTACAGCCAGAGGTGCAACCAGACACAGGAGATGCCACAGGAAAGAAAATGTGCAGTCGAGCACACTCACCACCTGACTTCCTGACATAGAAATGTTAAGCAAGTAAAAGTATTTTTAAGCCGTTGTTGGTATATATTGAGCAACAGGAGATAATAAAAACAAACTTGACATCAAATTTCATAATCATCAGTTATAGAACACCTATACTTGAAGGGATCTGTATACAGATTAAGTTGCTGCTTTATTTTAAAATATTCAGAAATCTATAATATTCAAACTATATAGCTTCCTGATTTTAAATGTTCACTATTCTTTAGATAAAGTACTGGCTTGTATAGTTGGTTAAAAGTGAATATACCCTATCAATGGGATATCACACATGAAAGTTTAAATTGCATTCAGTAAATATAACAGGAATGCATTCTAACTCATATTTATGAGAATCAGTCATTGGATCATAATGTCAATAAGCATACAATTGCATTATTCTTTATTATGCATTACTGATTACATTAATAAATGTATTTATAAAACAGATGTATCAGAAAAAGACAGGCATTTCCAAATTTATATAATATGAAATTAATTTTTATCATAACGTGATAACGTGAGTGGAAAGTTACATTATATAGAACTGCAACTGTACACATCTGAATTTTATTTCGATCATTGCTTATTTGATGATTTGCCTGATGTTCCCTGGCTGCTCTCTTGGAGACAAAAACAAATGAGAATTAACTACTTAAATGGTGACACAAATCAATGTTAATAAATTAGTCCATTCATGAAAGGACTTGCAATTTTACTGGCTAAAAGCACACCATTATAGACTACATTATGTAGTTTAAAAGGCACACTGATAAGTGCCTGTATTCAAATCCATTTCTTTGCCCTTTGTGTTCTTATCTTCCCTGGGCCAGCAGACAATCCTGCTTTTCACTAACCTTTGGCACTCCACCATCAGCAATAAGCCTTGCTCCTCTGTTGCCGCAGAGCTTCCTTAATTAGCATCACCTGTGGTACGCTCCATTTGAAGCCGGCCCATCAGCAGTACACACCTGCCTTGGTACTTGCAGGTAGGACAGGACTCAGTGTCTCTGGACTCTGGGGAGTCCATCTGCTTGCCCTAAAGCGGTTACTAAATACCCGTCATCTTCCACCAGCTTGCTGTGGGCCTCTAAATCTGGCAATTGTTCCTCAGTAGTGTCAGAGTGCCATAATAACAAACAAGAGCCTGCCCAGGCCACAGAGTGTGGCAATGCACAGGGAGGAGATGATTCTTCCATTTTCAAAATAAAGATAAATTGTCGGTATGAAAAATAATGAAGGAAATATTTTCTACCTCTTTAGATGAAATGTATTTGTTTTCATATGGAGAATTTTATATTTTAAACCTTGTGTAGCTATGAAATTGCAAACATTCTCACCTTCCTTTGCCATAGTTTGTTTCTAAGTTCTAATCCTTCAAAAGCATTTCAGGGCATGTTTTTCCATGAAATATTTTAGTAGTATAAAGCATTTCATGCCTATGCTAAAAGGGTTGCAATTGACATACTTTTAATATAAAAATGATAGCAATGCATAATGAAAAAATGTAATGAGTGTCTTTTACTGAACAATGGATAAAACATAGGTAGTTAAACCAGAGGAATTTTAAAAAGCTTCATTTGTGTTCTTATAAACTCACATTTTTTTTTTTTTTGTACCTTTTTCTATGCCAAGAAGAATTTAGATGTGACAGCTAATGGGTATATTTTGTTGAAGCTAAGTTCTTTGAATGTCAAGCTATTATATCACCGACATACATAGAAGAGAAGGTGCCAAGATTTCTAACAAGTAGGTACACATTCTTCTTTAAACATAAAGGCACTAAAGAGCCATTGTGCTGCCAGATTGATGCATTGAAAGATATGCAACTGAATTCTCAGTCTGTTAAAACTCTCTCTCGGGAAGGTGCGGGGCGGGGGGAGGGGGGGGATCCTATAGAAAATTTTCTAAAACACAGTCTTTGGTCTTCTTACTTGATTAGAATGAAACATAAAAAACACATATTTTATTAAACAATAATTCAAATACACAGTTCAAGCAGAAATGTTGGTTCTGTTGGACCAGGTCTCACTGTCTAGGCATCACATTCTAGCCTATTTCTTTCTTCTATATTTTATATAAAAAGATCAAAGTTGAAATATACAGAAATATAGTGTCAGTGTTAAATGATTTTCATTTTCAATGAGAATGGCTCATTTGTATAAAAAAAAATCAATAGTAATTATAATAGAGTAATTATTGTGTTTTAATTTCCCTTATACTTAGAATGCGCAAGCTATTCACTGTTCATCTTACATATGATATCGAACAAAGTGGCCTGCCAGGAGTTGTCCTCTGACTCACCTCTACTGCCCTGATCCTCTAATGCTATTTTCTCCACATTATGCCCCTCCTCCAGGACCTTGAGTCTGAATGTCAAAGAAAAGAGTGCACTTTACGAACTAAAAGTCTGAATGAGCACTCACATCTGCATGTGCTTTCACAATTTGTAATGGGGTGCATCTTTTTCCAGCGTGCTCAGAAGGCAGATGGAGCGGGATTCCAAAGTCTAGCTAAGGCCGTTGAAGGAGCTCTGACAAAGAGCTGGGGTTCCGTCAATTGACATAATTTTAATGACCACTCTTCGCTTACTTATTTAGAAGCTTTTTAGATAAAGCAGGAGATATCTCACATGGGACTCAAATTCTATAAAGAGATAAACGGGAAATAAAATATCCAAACAAAAATGTGAATACATCATTGACTTGCCTGTGATTAAAATCCTGAAAATAATTTTAAAATATACAGTTCATCAAAGATTCTTGGTTGTAACTTTCAATATAACATATAGGTAGCATTTTCAAAACATGCTTTGTTTAATCCAAGATCCTCAGCATAGTACATTTCATATGAAGACAGTTTGCATTTTAAATATTCTTGACAGAAACTGTATATAATATCCCCATTTGCTATTTACAATACATGTGTAATTGTTAAACTTGATGGTCCTTAATGAGATTTAGAATCACCATGGAAACAAACTTTTGGGCTTTTCTCCTGGGAGGTCCCTGGGTCAATTGAAGTGAAAAGGCTCACCTTAAATGCAGATGGCACCAATGTCTGGCTGCAGTCCTGGAAGGAATAGAAAGCACATGCGCTGAGCACAAGTATGGGTCATTCTCTGCTTCTTGACTCTGGATGCAATGTGACTAGCTGCTTCAAGCTCCTGCTGCTGTGACTTGCCTACCTCAATTATGAAACTGTTGGCCAAAGAAGTTTCTTTCTTCCTCTACCTCTTCTTCTATTGTTATTGTTATCACTATTAATAATAACAATAACAATAATAATTATTATATGCATATATAGTGCCATAGTTTGCATATGGAGGTCAGAAAACCGTCTTATGGAATTGGTTCTAACTACATACTCTTTTGTGTATTGGGGGAGATTGAACTTAGGTTGCCAATTTTGTATGGCTAACACCTACGCCCGCTGAGCTTTCTTGTTGGCCTCTTCCTTTCCTGAGTTGCTCCGGTTGGGTCTTTTGTTCCAGTGGTGTGCAAATTAATATAGCATGTGAACAAATGAAAATTTCTCACAGTAAAGGTGTCTAACTTTGTTTCATTGTTTCTTTGACCACAGAGCCTTTGCAAATCTGACCATTCTATAAAACACACAGAGAGACAGTGATTTGGTGTGTACCAAGGGGCTGACACCGTGTTCTGCCATCAGCTGTCCACCAGAAGTGGTGTTGCCAAGCCCTTTCCTGAGAATAAAACTGGCACAAAGTATTATTTCACGATAACACTCTTTTAGTTTCACTTTTCCTGAGACTAAAAAGTCTTTTGCTTTTAAGTAGATATCACAAAAGATTTTTGGGGAAAAAAACTAAGGACATCAAATACAAATAACTTCAGTATGTAAAAGGTGAAACTCACATCTTGTGATCATCCACTTATAAAGGGCGCTTTATCTATCACGAGGGCCAATCACTAAGATTATCAATTGTTCCACAGCGTGCGCGCATGCGCGCACGCACACACACACACACACACACACACACACACACGCACGCACGCACGCACGCACGCACGCACGAGCCGAGACAGAGAGACAGAGAGAGGGAGGGAGAGGGAGGAAATGAGAGGAAGAGGAATGAGAGAGAACCTGGGAGCAGAGAGGATCTGTTTTGTGATGGGAATCTACAGAAGTTGGGGCTTGAATTCATTTAGGATATTTCTTGCAAGTTTTATTTTTCTCTCTCCTCTTTCTGCTAGTATAGAAAGCTAACAGTATGTTTCCTTCTTCCACGAAAGTAAGGAAAAATACAAGTAATACACTATTCCTCCCATGGATCATATGTTTTCATATGAGAAAGATAATAAAGCAATTGGCAGAATGAGTACATGAGTCTTTCATAGACAGATGTAGGTCTGTCAGTAAAAGTGACTGAGAAAAATTGCTAATAAGCACTGGATTTATTATTGAAATGGAGCCTTAGATACCAAGGTAGATCATGCCTGTTTTAGGACCTTGTAGAGACTGCTATGGAGCAAATAATTCCTAGTATGAAAATTCAATTACTAAACTTGTCTTATAATGTTAGCAATGAGACTTTCTGAACACAGAGTATACTCTTATAGTTTCTATGAGACTGTATTTTCATTCTTTTGCCTGGTGCCTAGGACAGAGGTAGAAATGAGGATCATCATCTGTGTATAGTGAAAATCCAAGGTTCCTTTTGTTAAAGGGTGGTGAAGTTGACAAAAGAGCTCAGATCTAATACAGATATAGAGATACAAGGTAATGAAGAAATATAATTTAAGCAAGCACTACCAAATCATTAAATAATACCTTTATATTGAATTACAACCTTCAGAGCAAACAACTATCTGTGTATACTACAAGTTCCTCTATCATGTATGTATATGTATACACACATATATGTATATACACACACAAACACACACACACACACACATATAATATATATATATATATATATATATATATATATATATATATATATATACATATATATGAGGATATGACCACAACAATTTACTGGAGTACAGCTTTGTTTAATGCATAATCTGACCATGTGAAAAATACAGGTACTGAAGTGGAAAACATTTTTGCATTCTCCTCTGCTGGCACTGTCCTGCTATGTCAGGTTGCATACATACATGTCCACAATGGGAGCAATATTTACAAGCTGCATTTTACATAATTCCAGAATGACTATCTACTCCTCCAGTGAAGAGAATTCCCTCGGCACTCCCACTTGCCATTCAGTCCTGCTGCTTCGTTTGTTCTATTGTACATCCTGCAGAGTGATGCATTGCAGCGTCTTTGCCTGAGGAAGCTGAAGTGGAGTCATCCATCATCACAATCATGGGAACTGCGGACCTTATGGACTGGGAGTAAATTATGAAGCGATGAGGAAGGTGATCATTTTTGCAGAAACAGCTATTTTATGTTTCTGGGCTAGGCACCATCCTTCCTTTCTTGTTCGGAGTGAAAGAGTAAAAGCCACAGGACCAGTTTTTGTTCTTTGGATTCATGCTGAAGGAAGAGAATGCAATCAATAGAAAATGCACTTAACAAGTCTGAAATTGACTGGTCTTTTTCTTGTTTATTTTGAATTTCAGATGTAATTCTCTGTTGACCTGCTGTTAATGCTATGTAGCTGTGGATTTTCTAGATTTAAGTGCGTTATAAATGGATAAATTTCACCATGAGGGATAATTTAAAATAACTGATTTGAGACCCAGGGTAGGCACTACAAAGGAAAAGTTGTCAATTATCTTTGTAGAATTCAGTCATGTCGAGTATAACTATATAACGTATTGCTTTTCTTTCCTTTTATTCTTATACTTCTAGAATAAAATATCAATTAGCAACTGAAAATATGATCTATGTTCATTAGTTAGTAGAAACATCAAAATATCACTTTGTCTATCAGTCTTCTCTTTCTTCTTAGTGAATTAGAATCAATTTAACACGTAATGTGTAGGAAATGTGGCTGGGTAATGTCTAGAAAAAATAACTTACTGTGCATCTGAGGATTAAATAATTAAATTTAAATAGTTTTGTTACAGGGCATGGCTCTGCTGGTAAGTGGAAGGAAAAGTAAGGACCTGAGTTCAGTACCCCAGTACTCATCTAAAAAACTTGACACAGAAACACTCACTGTGATCTTGACAATGAAGAGGTGGAGGTACAAGGATCCTTCGGGCTTACTACCAATTAAGGTATCCAAACCAGTAACATCCATGTTTACTGAGTCTTTCTCAAAACCTAGAGTGCAGTGTAATTGAGGAAAACATCCACCGTTGTTCCTTGCCATAAACACAAGGATATGGACACATGCTGTGGATATCGCTCTGTATAAATAAAATGCTGATTGGCCAGTAGCCAGACAGGAAGCATAGGCGGGACAAGCAGAGAAGAGAATTCTGGGAAATGGAAGGCTGAGACAGAGAGATGCTGCCAACAGCTGCCATGACAAGCGAGATGTAAGGTACTGGTAAGCCACGAGCCACGTGGCAACTTTTAGACTAATAGAAATGGGTTAATTTAAGATAGAAGAACAGTTAGCAAGAGGCCTGCCACAGCGGCCATACAGTTTGTAAATAATATAAGCGTCTGTGTGTTTATTTTATAAGTGGGCTATTGGACTGCTGGGGCTTGGCGGGACCCGGAGAGAAAACTCCAGCTACAGACACACACAAATATTGTGTTTTGTTCGTATTTGTGTATGTATGTATGTATGCATGCATGTTTATATTTGTGTGGATTCAACTGTGTTGGGGTATAAATGCAAGTATTTCCTCACCATACAGAAGTCAGAAGTTCCCACTGTATTTAGAGAGATAGGTTCTCTTGCTGAATCAGGTGCTCAACTATTCAGCTATTCTTGACAGCCAGCCTGCCCGGTTGCAACCTCGAAGTGCTGGAATTATGGGTGAGTCACCTTGCCTACCCAGCTCTTAAGTGGGTGCTGGACATCTGAATTCTTCCCTCATGCTTGATCATCAAGCACTTTACCCACTGAGGCACCCACCCGACCCTGATTTAAATAGCTTTGCTGCATGACCACCTGGACTGGGCACTTCTTTTTTCTTCCTTTGAATATTTGACAGTTTCACAGTTTAATCTTACAAACACCATTTGCACTGCTCTACTTCAGTCATTGCAGACACTTCGGTTGTCTTCTTATAGAATAATATTATCTTATTTCCAAAGTGCTTATTCCTTTAATGTAAGTTTTTCAATCTAAAAAGTGATTTCTTTTAGCCATGTGAGAAAACTATATAGTCTCACTTCAACATCTGTTCCCCTTTCCCACTTAATATATATATATATTTTTTAAATATTTATTTATTTATTATGTCATTTATTTACTATGTGTACAGTGTTCTGCCTGCATGTATTTCTGCAGGCCAGAAGAGGGCACCAGATCTCATTACAGATAGTTGTGAGCCGCCATGTGGTTGCTGGGAATTGAACTCAGGACCTCTGGAAGAACAGTCAGTGCTCTTAACCTCTGAGCCATCTCTCCAGCCCCCTCATTTAATATATTTTAATTAAAATATGATCACATCATTTCCCTCCTTCCCTTTCTTCCCTCCAACCCTTCCCAGGATCTCCCATCTCCCTTTCAATGGCCTATTTTTCTTTGAGTCTCTGTGTGTTCAGGGCTGACTACTTTGTATTGGATAACCAATTAGGGCACTCATCCCTGAGTCCCTCAGAGAAGTGAATTCTCACTCTATCAGGAATCATTAGCTGACTGTAGTTCTTTGTCTAAGGGTGAGATTAGGTGGCTTTTGTGTTTACATTTGTTTATTTGGTCCCTGTGTATGCACTTATATGCCATGGTGCACATGTGGAGGTCAGAAGATACCTTGCAGGAATTGGTTCTCTCCTTGCATCAGGTGGAAACAAAAAGTTGAACTTGGATTATTGGTTTGCTAGGCAAGTGTCTTTACCCACTGGGCAATCTCACTGGCCTAAGATTGAAATTGTAAAAGATTTATTAATTTTCAAAAATTTTGATGTGCTCCTGGTGAATTTACATGTACCATGTGTGTAGAGATGCCCATGGATACCATACCTACTGGATGATTAAGCAAAATGGCAACAGACCTAGTAGTAACAAAATATGTTAGGAAAAGAATCAAACTTCAACTATATGGTATAAGCTTCTATTACATGTATAGGTATATATAACATTACCATGTGTGAACCCAAATTTTACTGAGACAAATCAAAGGCATGGAATGGCAGGAAGATTAGCCTTATTTTTAAAATCTTTATTGGCTTCAGCTGTTAGTTTTAAATGAAACCAGTCTCTTCTACTTTATTGGCACTAGTCTGTGCTCTGCCTTTCACTCGGGAACCCAAAAAGACCTTCCCCAAACTTTGTCTTGCCAAGTTGGTAAAATTATGTAAACATTGGTGTGTGTGTGTGTGTGTGTGTGTGTGTGTGTGTGTGTACATTTTTACTAAAAAATGTGATAGTCCAGGTACTTAGAAGTATAGGATGAAAGGAGCATCAACTAAATATAGATGATTCTTGAAGTTCTTATAAGTGTCATACCCATAATTTTCAGTTGTGTGAGCAGGCTGTTCATCAAAGGAGACTAATGGTGTGCTTTAAAGTTTCTCCTGCAGAGAGGCAAATGCAGCAAGGCTCTAGAATTTCACATGTCCTTGCAATGAAATACTGTGACTCCTATTTCAAAGACAGATTTATGGGCGTGATTGTAACCTAGGTGGCCTGGATTTTACATGCCCAGTCCAGAATAGATTAAATTCACATGGCTTTCTCTAGGAGCTGAAACAGCTTTGGATGCATCCCTTTCTTGTGTCTGCCTTTCCCATAAGCTAAGTCACATAATCCATAGTTAGTGGCTGCTGAGGAAGTAGCTTTATGGTGCTTTCTTTAGACAGTTTCCAGCAGTACACTATAATTTAGAAACAATTTGTGTAGCTGACAGAGCACAAGACCCACATGCCATATTGCAGTCACGTGCCTAACAAGTACTCTAATGTGACTCACTTCTAGTTGTGTAATTTGCTGCACAAGTAATTATAAGATTCACTGTGAAGTGGTTGAATGAGGAGAGAAAGATAGCCTGAAGCATGATATTTATACCCTGAACACATGCAGGATACAGAGCACTGCATCTTCATCACATACTGTAACAAAACTGGATATCACTAGGTTTGAGCCTCATTTTTCACTTAGAAAAATTTTCACATGTAAGCAAAAATTAGATAATTGAAAAGTTATAGAATTTTGGAATAAGCCATGTGATAGTCTCACAGACACAAATACCAAAATCATGTTACTTAGTCTTGTCTGACTCCACTTTCTTGGTCAACATTGAGAAGTTTCACTTATCAGATTTCTGGGCTCTGTATCCATACATTGTAAAATAACTGCTTTCTCTCTCTCACTCTTCCTCTCACTTGCCGTGTGTGTGTGTGTGTGTGTGTGTGTGTGTGTGTGTGTGTCTATGTCACACAGACACATTGATCAATGGAATCAGATTGAAGACCCAACATAAATCCACACACCTATGAACACCCGATTTTTGACAAAGAAGCCAAAACTGTATAATTGAAAGAAGAAATCATCTTCAACAAATGGTGCTGGATGTCAACATGTAGAAGATTGCAAATAGATCCATATCTATCTCCATGTACAAAACTCAAGTCCAAGTGGATCAAAGACCTCAACATAAATCCAGTTACACTGAACCTGATAGAAGAGAAAGTGGGAGGTAGCCTTGAATGCATTGGCACGGGAAACCATTTCCTAAATATAACGCCAGTAGCACAGACACTGAGAGCAACAATTAATAAATGGGACCTCTTGAAACTGAGAAGCTTTTGGAGGGCAAAGGACATGGTCAATGAGACAAAACAACAGCCTACAGAGTGAGAAAAGATCTTCACCATCCCCACATCTGACAGAGGACTGATCTCCAAAATATATAAAGAACTCAAGAAATTTGACATCAAAATACCAAATAATGCAATTTAAAAATATGGTGCAGATCTAAACAGAGAATTCTCAACAGAAGAATCTTAAGTGGCCAAAAGTCATTTAAGGAATTGCTCAACATCCTTAGTCATCATGGAAATGCAAATTAAAATGACCCTGAGATACAATCTATACCTGTCAGAATGGCTAAGACCAAGAACCCTGATGATAGCTTATGTTGGAGAAGATGTGGAGTAAGAGGAAGACTCCTCTACTGCTAGTGAGAATGCAAACTTGTACAGTCACTTTGGAAATCAATATGGCAGTTTCTCAGAAAGTTGGGAATCAATCTTCCTCAAAACCCAGAACTACCACTCTTGGGCATATACCCAAAGGATGCTCAATCATACTACAAGGACACTTGCTCATCTATGTTCATAGCAACATTATTAGAAATAGCCAGAACCTAGAAACAACATAGATGCCCATCCACAGAAGAATGGATAAAGAAAATGTGGTACATTTACACACTGGAGTACTACTCAGCTGCAAAAAAAAAAATGACATCTTGAAATTAGCAGGGTAAATGGATGCAGCTAGAAAAAAAAATCATCCTGAGTGAGGTAATCCAGACTCAGGAAGACAAACATGGTATGTACTCACTCATAAGTGGATACTAGATATAAAGCAATGGATAACCAGCCTACAATCCACAGCTCCAGAGAAGCCAGGTAACAAGGAGAATCCTAAGAGGGATTCATGGATCGCCCTGGGAAAGGGAAAGAGATGAGATCTGAGTAAACTGGAAGGGAGCGGGGCATGCAGAATGAGAACATGAGGGAATGGGATGGTCATGTTGGTGGAGGGATGGAGTTGGAGAGCAATGAAAGAGATATCTTGATAGAGCGAGCCATTACGGGGTTTAGGGAGAAACCTGGTGCTAGGGAAATTCCCAAGAACCCACAAGGAGGACCCCAGCTTAGACTACTAGCAATAGAGCCAAGGGTGCCTGAACTGGTCTTCTCCTGTAATCAGATTGATGACTACCCTAACTGTCATCATAGAACCTTCATCTAGTAACTGATGGAAGCAGATGCAGAGATCCACAGCTAAGCACTGTGCCAAGCTCCTGGAGTCCAGTTGAAGAAAGGGGGAGGGAATATATGAGAAAGGGGTTTCAAGATCATGATGGGGAAACCCACAGAGATAGCTGAGCTGAGCTAGTGAGAGCTCATGGACTCTGAACTAACAGCTGTAGAGACTGCATGGGACTGAACCAGGCCCTCTGCATGTTTCACACAGTTGTGTAGCTTGGTCTGTTTGTGGGGCTCCTAGCAATGGGATCAGGACCTGTCCCTGGTGCATGAGCTAGCTTTTTGGAACCCATTCTCTATGGTGGGCTGCCTTGCTCAGCCTTGATGTGGGGGGAGGGTCTTGTTCCTGCCTCAACTGAATGTGCCAGGCATTGTTGACTCCCCATGGGAGGCTTTACCCTTTTTGAGGAGTGGATGGGGATGGATTTGGGGAGGTGGGGAGAAGCAGCAGGAGGGGAGGGAGGGGGACTGTGGTTGCTAAGTAAAATGAATGAAAAAATAAATTAATAAAAAAATAAAAATTAAAAATAAAAATTAAAAGAAAAAAGAGCAATTATGATATCTTTAGCACCTATAGATGACTGGCTCCATTTACAGGTTCTAACATATAGTTAATCCTTTCCTGTGTACTGAAAAGACATCTAGCATTAGCCAATGGGGAGTTAAACATCTTTTATTTGCTTCAGCAAGAAGGGGCCCTATGTCAATTATTTAGTTGACACATCATTGTTCATTTTTTTGGAGCCCATTGAGTAACTTATGTAACGTTATTTTTTTGGTGGACATACAATTTTACTATTTATTAAGGAGAAAGGAAAATTTACCTACTAGTGAGATAGACTGTAGCATGAGTCTTAAAAGTTCTTATTAATAAAAACAAACCTGAGCCAGGTATTGGGGTGGAATGCTGGATGGTCAGAGAGACAGAACAAGCCACAGCTTCCTCACCTGGCCAATTCCTCAGGTGGTCTTGTTTCCTCAGACTGGAAGCTTCTGTGTCCTCATCCGAATGGCTCTCAGCTGAACTGCTACTGCTAGAAGCCTGAAAGCTTAACCAGCCAAATGCCTCGAGTTTATGGTCCTCATGCCTTATATACCTTTCTGCTTTCTACTACCACTCCCTGGGATTAAAGGCTGGCTTTCTGGGATTAAAGGCGTGTGTCACCATGCTTGGCTGTTTCCAATGTGGCCTTGAACTCACAGAGATCCAGAGGGATTTCTATCTCTGGAATGCTAGGATTAAAGGCGTGAGTGCTACCATTTTCTAGCCTCTGTATCTAGTGGCTGTCTGTTCTCTGACCCCAGATAAATTTATTAGGGTACACAATATTTTGGGGAATACAATACCACCACAATAGACTTGTTTTTAAATTATTCTATTTTGTTTTATTTTGAAATTATAGTTATAATTACATCCTTCCCTTCCCTCCATTCAAATCCATCCATATAGGTTGTTTTTCAAAATTAAAATATTGAAATGCATAATACATAGCAGGAAAAGATAAAATAACTTTCAGAAAATTGTATCAGGATTTTCCCCTTCTCTTAGTTTCTAGTGATAATTAAAACTATAAATTACATAAGAACCGATACATTTTGTCAGATAGTTTTCTCGATCCAACTCGTTTTTCTTCTTTAAATAGTCATCAAAAGTGTATCTTAAAAAAAATTAAAACCTGAGATTCTGATCAGGAGCAACATACAAATTGCAGTGACAGAAGCCAGAGTCTGTCTCAGGACATCGACAGATGATGCCCTTCCCTAACAGGTATTCTCCTACTATGTAAAAATGTCCTCCTGGTGCTCCAAGAACTCACAGTGCTGCCAAGTCCAAGCTCAACTTCCTTGGGTATTTTTGACATTTTCATGCAGCCTTGACTCAGTTCTAGTTCTTGTAAAACACTGAAAAGTCAGCCGCAGGATTCAAGCACATCTTCTCTCAGCGCTTTCCTGATTCTCATTTTTGTGCGCTGACTTTTGGACCTCATGGAGTCTGTTAGTATTTGACCAGTTCTTTTCTTCTGTTTATGGCACCAAATTTTAGAAGGCATAATGAATACATTGAGTTAAATTTTCAGATAAAAGAATCATATCTACAGTCATGAAGAAATCAAGTACCAAGCATTTCTTCAAATGCACACATGTGGATGAAACAGCAGTCAGCATTAGAGTGCTCCTCGTTACTGTAATCAAAGAATATAGTTGGTACATGATAGATATTTATTTAATGGATGCATGCATCGATAACCACATAAGAACAAATAAAAGACGGAGCAGATATTATTGCATAGTATAATGGTAGAAAATGCATTATAGAGGCTAGAAATCTGTAGCTGGAAGTTTTCCAGTGTCCCACCTGGCCTGTAGTCAGGACAAATTTCTCACCCACAGTCCCATAGCCTTTATAAAATAATCACACAGAGGCTTAATGTTATTTATAACTGCTTTCTCATTAGCTCATGCTTATTACTGACTAGCTCTTATACTTAAATTAATCCATAATTCTTATCTATGTCTAGCCACATGGCTTGGTACCTTTTCTCAGTTCTGCCTTATCATCTTGCCTCCTCTGTGTCTGGCTGGCGACTCCTGACTCAGTCCTCCTCTTTCCAGAATTCTCCTTGTCTGCTTGCCCCGCCTATACTTCCTGCCTGGCTACTGGCCAATCAGCGTTTATTTATCAACCAATCAGAACAACATATATTCATAGCATACAGAACATTCCACAGCAGAAATCAATCTTGTCAAACAACACAAATCAAATAGGCACACAAAATGATGAAAAAAAAAAAAAAACAGAAACCCTCAAACTGTGGAATACAGACAAGCAATAAAGCACCTGACAATCACAGCATAAGGGTGCTCTTTTGAAGACTGACTATGTGTGTATGTGCCTAAGTCTTTCATGTACCTGTGATAATTATTATATTATCAACTTGATAGGATTCAGAGTCACCCAGGGACAACCCTCAGAGTCCTATATTAGGATGTCACACTACATCAAAAGAGCCAGGAAAAACGGGCAGAATAATGTATGGGAAATACTGGGGAGAAAATTTGGTTTACAGCCAAATATCAATAGCTAGCCAAAATAATCAATAAATAGGATTACTCTTTGGGTAGACACCAAACCTGAGGCTCAGCTGACCTGAGAATTCAGGCTGACATAAAATGAAGGAGGCTCATGGCAAAACATAGCAGATTATGAGAGCAGGTGGCTTGTGTATTCTGTGCATTTCTCAACTACTTTAATTTTTCTAGTCCAATAATTCTGAATACATTCCCAACTTTAATTTGTATTTTTCATAAAGATTGTATTTATTTTTTAACATTTGCTATTTGGTCAATAAAATACATACGACAAATACTCTGAAAGATACACACAGTTTTCTTTTCTGCATAAGAATATATGTGTTATTGGTGGTGGTGGTGTTGCATGTGTATGGATGTACATATCCATGCTTTTTCCTTTTCACTGGTTTGCATGTACTTTTGGAGACTCAAGGTTTATGTCAGGTATCTTCCTTGACTGCTGCTCATCTTATATTTAGTCAGAGTCTCCTCTAAATGAACCAAGATCTTGCTGTCTTCGCTAATGTGGATAGGCAGCCTGTTCTGGGGATTCCATCACAGCCTATCAGGCACTGAGAATACTGGCAGGCCACCACTCCCATCTGGTTTTTAAATGGGGTTTGGAGATCTGAACTCCAGCCTCATGCTTGAGTGGCAAATGCTTTACCTACTGAGTGATCTCCCTATGTCAAGAATTATATTTTTCTAGGCATTATATTTTGTCTTCTACAAGAACATCTATATATGAAAAGTAGAAAATTAATACATTTATGACATATTCTTTATGTAACTGAGGGACATGATACTATGACAGTGATGCTTGGCAGCTAGATGAAATAAGATGACCAGGGTATTTTAATTGAAAGAGGCAACTTCAATTTCAGTCTGCACTGGGATAACAGGTAACTACCACTTACTGAGGGCTGGATTTTTATCTGTTTATAGTAACCGGAATAGTTTCTCTCTGCCTTGATACTGTTATTGCTTCAAGAAGTTGAATTTTTTTGTTGCAAAATAAAATGTTTCATCTCTACTTACTCCACGAGATACAAAATTTAATATCTTCTAGGTTACACCTCATTTTACTCTGGCCCCATTTCTACAAACATAATAAAATGCCTCCTTTAGACAAACTATAAAATTTAGAAATCTTCTCAATCATTTAGATGTTTGTGTTCCTTCAAATAATACACCAGATACATAATACTTGCCATGGGAGTCTTTCCCGTGCAATGACCAGGGTGCAAGTTCTTTACATATTATGCTTCCTTTTCTATCTAGACCCTCTGAATTTCAATGATCAGTTGGACAACAAGGGAAGATAACATGGAAAGGACACACAATTTGAAAGGTGAGTTTTAGATCTTTAAGACTGTCCTTCATTCTGTGGACTTGAACTCAGTCATATGATGAAGCCAAGGAATTCTGCAGAACGAAGTCTATTTGTGGCCCACATAAAGAGGAAATACATATTTAATGAACAGTTTGTACAAATACCCTGGAGAACATAGAAGCAATATCTTCATAAAAAGGGGAGAACTCTGTAAACTACAAATAATTTAAAAGCATGTTGACAAGAAAATGACTAAATAAATTGAGTCCATTTGCACAAGTGAATAAATGCAGCAGCAGCAAAAACAAATGAACCATATTCAGTCATAGCAAGAGGAGTGGATGTTTGGAAGCATAGACGAGCAAAATAGTGAAGCCTGGGAGACCATATGCTATGTGATATCTTCCAAGAGAACTTAAAAGTAGAAAAAATCCAAATTGCTTTTGAGGCTCATGATAAATATAGGAAATATAGGAATCACTGATCACAGAATCCTGAACAATGATTTTCTCTAAAGGTGAAATACGATGTGGGGTTGCTGCGGAACACAAGGTGCATGCGAGCTTTTGGAAATCATTCTATACAGGGGCTGAGTGCTTGGTCTCATTGTCATTCTTTTAGTTATTCAGTTGTGTAATTCACAACATTATTTATATGCAAAGTACTTCATTCCTGTATAAACTTTGACAATTGACAAAAACACAGGAAGGGCCTTAGTATGTGCTTATCGTTGAATATTGCAGATTTACTGAGCATCTGCTAGTGGCAAATTTAACTAAATTTTGAAAGCTTTAGGACTGTACTGCTGGTTATTTTAAAAAGCTTCTTAAAGCAGGACAAAGCAGTTAATTATACTCCTGTGGGTGTCTGGTACTCGATTTCAGTTTTGCTTTAATTACTGTTATTTTGTGATTTATTTTGATTACAATATCTAAGTTTTAACATGAGGATTTGCTAGTAAACTGTTTTGAATAACTTAGAGGAAATTGTTTTTCATGCTAATATGCATTTGAAAAATGTTATTTTGCAATTTCATGGGAGAGTTATGCTTTCTATATTTTACATTTTTAATGAGACTCAAGAACAAGATGTAAAATAAAATAGATTTTATCTTAAACTCTATTGGGACAATTTATTTTATGAAATGAGAAACAGTAAGCGAAAACCAATATATTTATAGAGCATGCTGTTAAAAATATCCTATCTATGCATTGGAAATCCATTTTGTACTGGCCTGGAAAACTTAGAAATTACATTTTGTAATATAGATGTATAGACAAAGCAACAATTTACAAGAATATGCTACTCGTCTTTGGTTCAATTATTATGCTCAGAGCCTTATTCTGTTTAAATGCTCTCAATGCAAATAAAAAACAGACGATGTCCAAGCTGAACTTGCCTTTCTCTCTCTGATATCCCTGCTCTGTGTCTATTCCTTTAGCATTCAGTGTCAGAAAACCTTATATGGATCACAGAAACTGGCCATACTCTGGGATGACTAGAAGAGGACAAAAATGTAAAAGAACAAAAACAAAAACAAAAACCCCACTCACTTGATCTCTCCTTCTCCCCCTCTTTTCTTTTATTCTACTATTATATCAGAGCTTATTGCTATATCGTCATAGAAGATAACATCAGGGAAATGGAGCCATGGTTTCATAATCATGGAAGATCATTTAGTGAGTCCCCATTAAAGAGTAATACATTCAAAAGTATACGTTTAAAGATGTAACATGAAGCCTCAGTGTCCCACTAATCTTCTTGTTGCACTGCTGTCATCCAGGCTTGGGCCTCCGCGGATAGGCGTATTGTTAAAGCGTCTTATTTTGACAAAGGTACACACAGAACCTCCAGCAAATAAATTTGCATGAGGCTAGTCATGATATTTTGACAAGTTGAGGATGGATAAATATAAAACTGACGCAGACACTGCGGTGCCTGACAAACGCTGGTGTTGGCTTCATTATTGTCATGGAAATTCTGCACAAAAATAAGTTTGACAAGCTTTGTTGTGCTTGGTGCTGTTGAAAAAGTTGTTTGTGGAATTCCGTTTTATGATTAACTGGATAGAGTTTTAATGATACCATTGAAGAGCAAAACAACAAAACATCATTCCCAGCAACCGGTACCCAGCCGCGAAGGGAACAGAGCTCATGTGGCAGGTTCACCTTGAATACAGCTGTTGGGTGAATGTAACATTTCAGTAGTTGGGAGTGAATGGAATATATGTCGGTGAGCATTTATGAAGAATTATCAAATCTGAGGAATTTTACGCATTTGAACCAAAACAGGTAGCTTTTTTTATATTAACCCAGCATTTCGATAATCCCACTTTAAAGCTATGCTGTACCTAACAAATCCATAGACCACAAACTACTTTGAAGCACAGTGATGCTTCTAGCATTAGCTGAGGAAGGAAAGAGCCTCACAGTGGGCTTATCTTTTAAAAATCCTTGTCTCTATGATGTAGCTCTGCACAAATGATCTTTTCTCACCGTCTGGATTGATGAACTGTGGCTCACCAGGTATTAATTATGATAAATAAAAGCAGTTATTTAAGCCAAATTTAGTGCATAGAACCAATAAATTAATAAAAAGAAAATGCATGAGATAATCTGCAGGCGGAATGGAGGGAATAAAGAAGAGAAAATCCTGATTTTTACTTTGTTTGTATTCAGGCATGTGACCCCAGAGCCTATGATCTTCAGACTAGAATTTAACTAGCATCAATCTCCCTACCAGGAACGATTATGCATCAGATTTTTACCATATCAAGAGACGTCCAGAGCACTTGTAAAACACTGGGTTTAAGCTCCACGATTATAAATGGAGCAGGTATTAGAAACCTATGCTATTTGATACCAGTTTCAGCTTACAGTTAGACAGTGTGGGTTATATTAGGAAATGTGTTAATAATTAAATAAGGCCTGTTGGGCCTTGCAAACTTTACATTTCTTACTGCATCTTATTTTTTAAAGTTTTGGCACACTTCTATACTTAATACGCTTTTTTGTTAGTATATATGTTTTGAGGACATAAGAAGTGAGTCGGTAGTATAAACATTATTCAGAAACATATTGATTAAATTAATTATCTTTAAGATGTAGCTGGTTTTTCTGTTTTTCTGTTTTTTGGGGTTTTGTTTTGTTTTGTTTTGTTTTTTTGCCTATCAATCACTGGTTCACAGTGCTGAATCATGTTCCATTTCCTGGATTTACCACAGTTTATTTACCTTCCTTTCTACTGCTTATATATATTTTTCCTAATGTGACCAATTTTATCTTCCTGAACATGCTCATATTTTTCTTAGTTATACACAAATGTTCTCCCAGGGCAGTGATTTTATTAAAATTTATTAAAATACATCAGCAATCGATTTTATTAGGTTTCCAAGTACACATACTTTCTCATCAAAACTTCGAAAACAATACTCATTTGAGACAGTTTCACGTTTTGCTTTCTGTTACACAATTCTTATAAATGGGTCTTCTAGTGTTTTAATTTGTAAAACTTTTCATCATCAAAGTGTTAGAATTACAAGACCAAGAGAATAAAGGCCCAAGTTCATCAAGTTTGACAAAAGAACTTGAGTGGAGTTGGATTCGGTCTTACCGTAGTGTCTTTGAGAAATTCTTCTCTGACTAACTGGTAGATCTCCCAAAAGTCCCTGATAGATTGGCATCTTACAAAGAGCATTACAGACATGGGCACTAATTTTCAAAGGAGCTCATGGTTCTATACAGTGTTCCTGGAAATGGAAATCCTTACTTCTTGGAAATTTTAAGGTTAAAAAAAAAAATCATACTGGATATTTGCAGTGCTAGAGGTTGTAGGCTGCCTTGTTTTCCACAAATTACTTATTAAAATCAAACATCAGTTAGACAAACTACTTTTTTAAATCCATAAAATTGCATAAACATCAGACATCTATCAAGACAGCCAAGCATTTCTTTGAAGGTGGTTTTAAAGAGAAGAAAAGTACAAATTTTTGAGGAGAAGCTGTACATGTTTGCTTTAGTTTAAAAATTAAAAGTAATTGGTTTATTTGCAAGCAGCAGTGCTGTGGGATGGTCTGCATGTCAAATTGTTCTAATTGGTCAATAAATAAAACACTGGCCAGTGGCCAGGCAGGAAGTATAGGCGGGACTAACAGAGAGGAGAATTGAGAGGACAGGAAGGCAGAGGGAGACACTGCCAGCCGCCGCCATGACAAGCAGCATGTGAAGATGCTGGTAAGCCACGAGCCACGTGGCAAGGTATAGATTTATAGAAATGGATTAATTTAAGATATAAGAACTAGATAGCTAGAAGCCTGAGCCTTTAGGCCAAACAGTTTAAGCAATATAAGTCTCTGTGTTTACTTGGTTGGGTCTGAGCAGCTGTGGGACTGGCGGGTGACAGAGAATTTTCCTGACTGTGGGCCAGGCAGGAAAACTCTAGCTACATAGCAACTTAAAGGACACAGACCATTCAAGTGGAAACAGTTAACTGGAAATGGGTGTTGACTATGTAAATCAATGATGACAAAAGATTTGAGGAACATGCGTACACAAACACATTGTATGAGGAATAACAAGGTGGGTGGACAATACATGGAGTGATCAGTTTTCATATTTTCTCAGAATTAGCAATAGTCTTAATTTATATATGAGACTTCAAAGGTTACTGTATGTGTTGGAGTCACTAGGAACAACATAAATAGAAGTTTCAAGGATGGGTAGCTTTTCAGGCAAAGAGGGAAAATATAATCAATCAATAAAGTTTAGCTACCCATTGAGAGATAGCGTCTACCTTCCTTTACACTAAACTAAGTAGGAAGCTTATGCAATGT
This sequence comes from Peromyscus attwateri, assembly GCA_902168425.1. Lineage (NCBI taxonomy): Eukaryota > Metazoa > Chordata > Mammalia > Rodentia > Cricetidae > Peromyscus > Peromyscus attwateri. The sequence goes on along the minus strand of CABHPP010131856.1, from coordinate 24,056 downwards.
AACTTCTATACAGCAGAAAGAAATCCCTGCAGCCTCTACTTCATTCTCTTAGGACACTTCCTGATGGCATCTCACACATGTCTCAAAACCCAAACAGCAAGCTGGAAGAAAGCCAAAGCACCAAGAAGGCCAGGCCAGAGTGTCCAGTTAACCACGCTGCGTGAGTTGAGCCATCTCACCCCAGGAGCCAGATATGTCACTATGGAAATATTTATAAAATGGAAACCCCTAAGTCTCCATCTATGTCAGTCTGCTTAACTGCATTTCTGGAGGCAGGAAGCAGACACTGACCATCCATGCCCAGCACTGCCTGAATTCTTCACTGACAGAATTTGTGAATATACTCGGATGTGGAATTTTTATATCATACAATAAAGAGTAAACTTAAGTTTGCCCATGTTGAATAGAACATTTTAAAAGATAATGTGAATGAGGGAAACCAAATTCTCCTACATTATATTTTGGAGACCAAATTCTCCTACATTATATGCAAGAAACAAGTGGGTTATAATAGAGAAAAAGAAAATTCTCAGGAATAAGAACTTCGTATAATGTAATTTTTCAAAAGTAATTGTTCCCAATTAAGTCCCAAGTGTTCAAATCCAGATATTAGTAGGAGTTGAAAAGAACTTTAAGGCTATAATTTTCAGATGATTGAAACCAGATCATGATAAAATGTAAGTATTACTTACCTGGCCATTCATTTATATCATAGAATGCAAATATGTGTATGCTGTTCTAATTACAGAAATCTTAATGTAGCTATATTTAGTGAAAAATGTTAAGAAAATATATTTATAACATTGTTTGCATTTATTAGTTCATATTCATCATCAAATAATCAGTGCAAAACTTGTTTGGATTCTTGGTGTGTGTGTGTGTGTGTATTTCTAAATAGTGACTACAACTGATACTTAAAGATCCTGAAATAATGAAATATGCATTTTTACTATATATATATATATATATATATATATATCAAGAATACACGATGAAAGCAAAAAAATTAGCTAAATGTGGTAGCAACCACTTTTTTACTCTATTAATTTTTTATTAAAAGTATTTTCATTATATACATATGTGTGTGTGTGTGTGTATATATATATATATATATATATATATATATATGGATCACATTCTTTCCCCTGCCAAATCTTTCGAGATCCTCCCCTCCTCCCTTCCCCCCAATTTCATGTTCTTTCATTCTCACCAAAAACAAAAATAAAAATCAAAACAAACATACTACAAAAAATGAAAACCAAAAGAGCTAACCAGAGATGAGCCTAAGCTAGGCAGAGCATTCAAAACTAAAAACAAAACAAAACAAAATGAAAACCAATGTGACCAAAAATACCAAAACAAACAAACAAACAAAAAGCATGAAGTACATTTAATATTGTCCAATTACTCCTGGGGATGGTTGTATGTGGATGAGGGAAATCAAAATTCTCCACAATATTCCTGCCCTGGAATATGATTGATTTGCTCAGTGACACTCAATTTGGAAACTGGCATGTCGTTCCCAGCAGGTATCAATTGCAAATATCTTCTTGGTTAGGAAGGGGACATTTTTTCCCCACTAGCCCTTTTCAGTGTTGGGATTTTATCTGGTTTGAGCCTGTGCGGGTCTTATATGTGCTGTCACAGTCTCTGTGTGTTCATATGCACATCTGTCCTATTGTGTCTGGAAGATGCTATTTCCTTGGAGCTATCCTATCCACCATATCTGACTCTTAAAATTCTTCTCACAAAATCTCTGAGCCTTGTGGGTAGGATAATGTGTTGAGGAAGACATCCCATTTAGTGACGAGTGCTCCAAAGTCTCTTGCTCTCTGCACATTGTCCAGCAGTGCATGAGTCTCTATGTTAATTACTGTATACTCCAAGAAGAAGCTTTTCTGATGAGGGTTGAGCAATGCTTTAATCTATAGGAAGAGTAATATGTCATTAGGAATCATTTTATTGCTATGTTCCTTTAGCAGAATAATAGTCTACTCCCCGCCACTTGCCTCATGACCTATCTAGTTTCAGATTCTTGGCTGCTTTGGCAGTGCTGGTTACTAGTTCTATCTTATGGACACAGGGTAGGTCTTAAACTCAAGCAAAAATTCTTGGTTATTCCCGTAACATTTGTTCCACTATTGCACCAGTATATCTTGCAGGCAGGTCTCTGTTTAGGTTGAAGGCTTTGTAGTTGGATGAAATTGATAATTACTTATCTCCTCTGTTAGTGTCCAAAGTACCAGCCAGCACATGAATAGTCCGTCAGCAAGGGTGGAGATTCTAGTTGAGCACCAGCTCCATTTCTCCATGTTCGATAACATAAACCTATTGTGCCTTCAGCAGTAGAGCATTATGTACCTTAAGTTTTCCTGCCTGGCCCACAGTCAGGATAAATCTCTTTCACCTGCCAGTCCCACAGCCGCTCAGACCCAACCAAGGAAACACAGAGACTTCTATTGCTTATAAACTGTATGGCCATGGCAGGCTTCTTGCTAACTGTCCTTATATCTTAAGTTATCCATTTCCATAAATCTATACCTTGCCACATGGCTCGTGGCTTACCGGCATCTTTACATGCTGCTTGTCCTGGCGGTTGCTGACTGGCAGGCAGTCTCCTTCTGCCTTCCTGCTCTTTTAATTCTCTCTGTTAGTCCCGCCTACTTCCTGCCTAGCCACTGGCCAATCAGTGTTTTATTAGCAACACATTTGCCATACAGAACAGCCCACAGCAGCATTACAATCAGGGAATGGAGAATGACAACCTGTGATGTTTAGGGGGTTCCGTGATATCTGTCTTAGTTAGGGTTTTTATTTCTGTCACGAGGCACCATGACCACGGCAATTCTTTTAAAGAAAACATTTAATTGGAGTGACTTTCTCACAGTTGCAGAGGTTCAGTCAGTCCATTATCATCATGAAAGGGAACATGGAAATGTGCAGGCAGATGTGGTGCTGGCTACATCTTGACCAGAAGGTAGCAGGAAGTTGACTGACACACTGGGCAGTATCCTCAGCATAGGAAACCTCAAAGCCCACCCCAACAGTGGCATACTTCCTCTAACAAGGCCATACCACATCAACAAAGCCACATCTTTGAATAGTGCCATGCCCTATGAGATTATAGGGCTAATTACATTCAAACTACTCCAGTATTCTTTTGGCCAAAGACTCAATAAGACATAATCCATTCCTGGCACTGGATGCATCTTATTACCAAAGCTTAACAAGAAGAGATATTCCCTCTTTTGTGATTGGGAAAAAAAAGTTACAATATTGATTTTGGATTATTAAAATGTATTTTATGCCATTTTAGTTCCTAATTAAATTAGGAACCCAAATTGTTCTTTGCGAGGAAAATTTGTGTTTCTTCATGTTATTATTAGATCTCTAACTTTTAAATTACCGATATAAACACTAATGACAGTTTTAGTAGTATCGGGTATGTATTATAATAATGCAAAAATATCTGATAGAGCTGAAACAAAAAACATCAGTCTAGTTCTCTGGGACTAGAGACAGAAAACAGGAAGGCTTTAGGCATCTCTTTGTGTCTATATCAACCTTCCTCTCTCAAAGAAAAACATACTTTAATTTTTAAGCTATGAGCTGAAGAAGAACAAATGACTATTCTTGACCCCTGAGCTGTCACATTATACACTGGAATGGATGAGTTTCTCACTTCCAGTTTGAAACACCTAAACTGTGACTGGCTTAGGCTCAGAGGTCATCTCTGAGGAAGGAAATCCCATGAGCCTGCACTGTCCAGTTGGAAAACAAGAACTCAAATCCAGTTCCTAGAGAAGCAAAGACGCTGACACACAAGAGCCCCGTGTTCTGTAGCATGACCCCCACTCCTGCATCCACCAGAATGCTGGGCAATGCATCTGCTGGGTGTATTGATCCCTTCAAGCAACTTCAAAATAACTGCCAGCTTTGTATTGATCTTGCCAAATTCTATTTACCTTCCACTGACTATGAAGTTTATTTACAAGGCATTACTGCCTAGCAGTCTCTGAGGTGACCAATGGGAGGACCCCACACATCAGGGACACACTATACTGGAGAGCAGTGGCCAACTCATCATGGGTCCTTTGCTAGGTGAGCTTGACTTGAAATCAATTGCCCGGATGTTAGAGTCAAAATAGATGCAACAGGTTCAACAGAGCACTTTGGTACTATGTTGGCAGAAGGATTTCCTCACAGCTCAGACAATTCCAGTTTCTGAAGAGATGACCAGAAGAGAATAATGTTAACAGTTTAGATCAATCGTGCTAAAGTTGTTGAAGAAACTGCAGTTTTTATAGATCTAGAGTGGCTTCTAACTCCACCACCTACATTACCTTACTTTCTTAGGTAGTGTTACAATAAGCTCCGCTATCTGAGGAAAGACATGATTCTGTGTTGCAGGATGCAGAAGAGGCTAACGTATACATTTATTTTTTAGGAGGCAAACAATAATACTGACAGTGAGTGGAACTGAAATGAAAACCAGCCTAAAAGAAAGTAATTAGGATAAAAAGTATCAAGATGGCTACCTAAAGGTTCTCAACATTCACCTCACTCTCTGCAGGACAAAAGCAACAGGTGTATGACTGCATCTTACTGTTTGGACCCTACTTGGCAGTTTCTGGGCTACATCACAATCTGGGTCTAAGGGGGGTGAGGGTTAATGCTTTAAACACTGCAAGATTGTTTATGCTGCCCTGGCAAAGGACTTTGTCAGTTGCAGACATTGCCTCTAAAGTGTGTGAGGATATCTATAATGTATGACTAGGGATATCACTCCTGTGGAGGGAGTAGCCACACACTGAGAATCCCAACACCACTTTCATTTACACTACACTTGCACAGTTGCTAGAGAGTTCAATTCCTTCATGACCCATGAAGACAGCACATCTATTCAATTTTGCCACACTATTTGCTGTAGCTAAAGTAATTAATTATAGTAAATGAAATTTGTAGAGATACTATAATGTTCTGCTCAGCAGAAATACAGTTAACATTTTAAAAGGCATCCAAGATGCATCTTCAGGAGATTGTTTACTAAAACTGTAAGTTTAAAAAACTTACATAAAAACCATTGAAGTATTAATGATATCTGAAATAACAAACACACAGTTCTTTGTATAGAAGCATAAAAAGTATGGAAAATGAAAAAAAAACCACTCAAGATAGCATGATGCATGCAAAAGAGCAAAAGAACAAACTAATAGCTTCCAAAGAAATAAGTATGGAAAAATATTTGATAAAGAATTTAAATGGATGTTTACAAATATCTCAATGACATTCAAGATATACAGGTAGAGGGTAAAAAAAACAGAGAAAATGTATTCTGTGAATGAGAAATTTAAACAAAGATTTTGAAAAAGACCAACCAATATTGCAAATGGAGAGCTCAACAAGAATTCACCTCTGTAATCTGAGGGCCATGTGCCCTGAGGACCATCCCATGAAGTAACCTCCATCCTTGCTGCCTGAATAGAATGTGTCTCATGAGCTCTTCTTCAAGGTAGGAACACTAAATGAATGCTGCTGTCACCTTCATGGCTGCTTGAGAACCTGAGGATCTTTCTTGCCACTCACAGCTGGGGATCCCCATTCATGCGGCCTAATGACCACAGGTTCTAAGACTCTCTTTCAGGCAGTGAATCCCACCCCTGTCTCAGTCACATCCCCACCAAATCAAGTTGGTACCACTCTGTAAGTCTCATCCCTACTGGCTAACTTTCATAGTACTGAAAGGGGTTATGCACACTACCAAGGGAGAAAAGCAATTAACAAGCTTATTCAACTGTGAACACTAAACACTACAATAATAACTGGCCTGGCTGGGTATGTCCATTGGTGCAATAATGAAAGGAATGTTACAAAAATGATCCCTCCACAATATAGAACTCATGCCTGGCACCATTAGGGGTTCAAGAACCTCTGGCTAGGTGGATTATAGGTCCTATGCTATTATTCAGCTATATAGACTCATTACTAAACTGACTCATAATGACCAATCCATTAGTACAACCACCAGAGACCTGTTTCTGCAGTAAATGATGATTAATACAGAGACCTGCAACTAGTCAACATGCAGAGATATGAGACTTTAGAGTCCTCAGGCCCCAATGGGACATTGACATAATACTTCATCTGTCCAAGGTTTAGGAGTCATCACATAATTGAGGTCAGAAAGATTTCAAGAGCTGGAGGCTGTGGGTGATGATACGGAAATGGAGTTTTCCAGACATAATAGGGCAATTGCACATATGAACTTGTAGCAATGGTGACAGTATGGACAAGACCTTGCAAGAGCAAGCCAGGACAATGTCACTGTGCATGATGAAGCTGGTCATAACATTCCCACCTATAGCTTAGGAGCTATTGGCATCTGATGGTTGCTGGAAAAGGAGACTCAGCGTTATTCAAGAATGAGGCCCCTGAGAGGCTGCTGAGGGTCCCGTAAACAGCCCTGCATCTTGGCACATAATGGCAACACTTAGAGGACTCAGTTGGTTTAAGGAAAAGAGTACAGGAAATTAAGAAAGAATAGTTCTGAAGGAATAGGTATGAAATGAGGGACGGACTTGACCAAAACAAATCGCATGAATGGATGAACAAAATATGTTATATATACAATAGACTATTATTTAACTGTACAATAATGAAATCCCACATTTGAATCAATATGTGTATACATGTTAATAGAAAGTAGAAAGTATTGTGCTAGGTGAAACCAAATAGAATCAGAAAGACAAGTACCTTATGTGCTCTCTAATATATATAATATATATTATATATTATAAATATTATGTATATAAATATATATATTATATATATATATATGTTGATATGAAACTTGGGAAGGATAACATAATAGAAGAGGATGTACAAACGGAGGTTAGCTTTGATCCAATATTATGTAAATGTAGAAAGCTAACACTACTCAATTTATCTATACAATTAATACATTTTAATAAGAAATCAAGCAAAATAATTACTATATTAAATGTTGCATATATTAAAATTACTATATATTAAAATTAAGAATAAAATAATTAAAATTACTATATATTACATATATTAAAATATATGTAAATAGCTTAGAAAAGAACCCTATCATTAACAATAATTGAAAGCATTAATATAATGACAGTAGTCCTAGATACTTTGCATTGAAATCCTACTAAGTTCTAGGCGAAAGTACCTTATAGATTTCATCTTGATAAATAAAATGGTTCTATGGTGCGAGACCGGCTGTTTTTGTTCCTTCTCAAGTGAGAGCTCTGAGAAGTTAATTTTATACAAATCCAACTATCAGGAAATAATAAACTAAAAAATATGGTTACAGGAGTCACCTCTTAATCCTTTCCTGATCTGTTTCACCTGTGGATTTTTTAAAACTTAGACTATTGAGAGCAGATTGCAATTTCGTCCTAAAAACCAAGTAAAGCCTAATATAAAGACATTTATATAAAGGACTCCCAGTAGCAACCATGTGGTTACCTTGCCACATATTTCCTGAAGTATTTGTCCTTAGATACTAATCCTAAAGTATTTCAACATCTGGTACAAATTACGTATTCTGCTTTATCTATAACTGTACTAACTTTATGTCATTTGCATCAAGCAAACATGTGTTCTTCATTATACTTTATTCTCTTCACATTGAAATAGTTATTAAAATAACATGACACAGTTACTCCAGTTTCTGTATTTACTTGTACAATTTTAGTAGCAAATAAAGTGCCTGAAAAACATTGAAAATTTGGTTGATCTTATTTTTTATTGTTTCTGCAAATGACATGCTATGGTAAAATATTAAGATGTTGTAACCCAGAGTTTATTAAAAATAGCTCCCGTCCTAACAAGCCTAAAATGCTACATTTTCAAAGACTACTGATTACATTCAAGAGAAATTAGGAAGATATTTAAGAACAGCTTTTCTCTGTTCATCACTTTAGAATCCTACACATTTTTGGAAAAATAGTTTTCTCTTCATGATTCGTTGGTTGTTTCATTTTGCTCACTCTACCCCTTAAGAGCTGCATCTCCTCTCTCTACTTTAACATAATTGTTTTTCATATATATACATATATATATAATTTTAATTAATTTAATTTATGCATGGATATGTACACATGAGGAAAGGTGTCTGCAGACGCCAAAAGAGGGCTTTATTTCTTCTGGAGCTGGAGTTACCCACATTTGTGAGATGTCTGATAGTGGTGCTGGGAATAGAACAAGAGTCATACGCTCTCTTAACTACTCTCCATCCCCATCACCGAATTTCACTGCAGTATGTGGCTAGACTGATTTGTACTCACCAGAAAACCAAAACCTGTTGCTGACAGTGATTTCAGTAATTGTCAATACTTAGAATGAGCCTCAGTTCTGGAATTGGACTTGATAGAAACCTTTTTTCTGCTTCTATATGTTCGATCATAGGTGATCAAATTACCATCTTCTGGAGCTCGGCCTGGTGCTTGGCTGTGGATCTCTGCATCTGCTTCCATCAGTTACTGAATGAAGGCTCTGCGATGACAATTAGGGTAGTCACCAATCTGATTACTGAGGTAGGCCAGCTCAGGCACCCTCACCACTATTGCTAGTAGTCTAAACTGGGGTCATCCTTATGGATTCCTAGGAACTTCCCTAGCACCCGGTTTCTCCCTATCCCCATGATGTCTCCCTCCATCAAGACATCTCTTTCATTGCTCTCCCACTCCGTCCCTGTTACAGCTCGACCATCCTGTCCCCTTATGTTCTCATCCCCCATCCCCTCTATTGCCTACCCTCACCCCCAGTTTACTCAGGAGATCTCATCTATTTCCCCTTCCCAGGGAGATCCACATATCTCTGCATAAGTGAGACAGTTGTGTAGCTTGGTCTGTTTAAGGTCCCCTGACAGTGAGATCAGGATCTATCACTGGTGCATAAGCTGGCTTTTTGGAGCCCATTACCTATGGTGGGATGCCTTGCACAGCCTTGATGCAGGGGGAGGGGCTTGTACCTGCCTAAACTGAATGTACCAGGCTCTGCTGACTCCCCATGGGAGGCCTTACCTGTTTGGGGGAGGAGATGGGTGGGTTGGTGGGGAGTCTTGGGGGAGTGGGAGGAGGGTTGGGAGGGGAATCTGTGGTTGGTATGTAAAATGAATAAAAAAATTCTTATAAAAATAAATAAATGAATAAAAAAAACAAATTACTATCTTCATACCACAGTTTTCTCCTATGTAAATTCTGGAAAATCATAATGTCTTTCCAACTAATGTATTTAAGGATCACAAAAATTTAAAGAGATAATATATATATATATGTTATCTCTCTCTATATATATACATATATATATATATACATATATATATAAAAAATCTGGCAATTGGAGCTGGAGAGATGGATCAGGAGCTAAGGGTGCGCTTGTTCTTGTGTAGGATTCAAGCCCAATTCCCAGCACCTGCACCTCACAACTGTCCATGAATCCACTACCATAGAACCAAACCCATCTTCTGACCTCTGAGGTCAACAGGAACTCCTGTGGTGCACAAACATATATGCATGAAAACTTTCATACACATAAACTACAATATAAAATCTAAAAAAAAAAATCTCAGTGAGTAAATGTCAGCCAAAAAACAAAAAAATTAATTGAAATGACCAGATATCGTCGACCTTGAAGGTAAGAACATCTGATAGCTGGTGATACTAAATCGGTTAAGAAGATGATAGTAACCAAGATACAATGTTCTTTGGGAAACTGAGTTGAAATGATTTTCGTACAGATTCCTCAAACAGGACAAATAGAGAATAAACAAATAGTATAATTTCAGTAATTTGAATATTGAATTCATTGTTTATCAACTTCCTAACAATGAATAAAAAAGAGGGTGATAAATTTAGTTAGAAATGCTAAAGGCAATTTGTCTTTAAGAAATTCAATGCATGAACTGGCTTTTTGGAACCCATTACCTATGGTGGGACACCTTGTACAGCCTTGCACAGGGCGAGGGGCTTGGACCTGCCTCAACTGAATGTACCATGGTAAATTGTGGGGTGAAGGCGGGGGGAGGGACAGAATGGGAGGAGGGATGTGAGGGGGATCTGTGGTTGATATGTAAAATGAATAAAAAATATTTCTTGATTAGAAAAAAGAAAAAATTCAATTCAAGCTATAATATGCAATAAATATACATATATATTTATGCAAACACCCATATACCATATATTTTTCTAAAATGCAATAAATTATTGGTTGTCCATTATTGGAGATAAAATATGAGTATGTATAACATCACTTGAGAAAATTTTGATGAATAAGAAGAAAATCGATACTATACTGGGGCTGGAAAGGTGGTTCAGTGGTTAAAGCACTCGCCACCAAAAGGTGACCACCAGAGTTCAGATATCCAGAAGCCCAGAATCCATATAAGTGCTGGGTGGGTACAGTGGCCTTTTGTAATTTCAGATTCAGAATCTAGAGACAGGGTCCCCAAAGCAAGCTTAGTAAGATTCACTGTGTAAGTGAGCTCTGGGTTTGATTCAGAGACTCTCTCTAAACGAATAAGGTAGTAGAGCAAGGCTGGATATTTTCCAATATGAATATCCACACATATGTACACCCACGCTCACTCACACATACAGCTGTGCTCCCATAAAAGCAAACGTGCATACACATACATACCACACACACACACACACACACACACACACACACACACACACACGTAAAAAAATGGGGTGGGGCAGGTCCAAGCCCCTCCCCCCTGCACCTCAGCTGAGTGTGTAAGGCTCTGCTGACTCCCCATGGAAGACCTTGATTTGGAAAAGATGGGGATGGGGGGTGGGTTGGGGGTGGGAGGAGAGAGGAGCATTGGGGAAATCTGCGGTTGATATGTAAAATGAATAGAAAATTTCTTGGTTTTAAAAAAAGAAAATAAAATAAAGAAAAATGTGGTGGGGAGTATGATTTGTGATATGTAATAAAGGAGAGGGAAATATGTAGAAAAGTTCTTAAAAATCTTGAGATTATGGTTTCAGGAGATACTAATCATCAAGGAAGACAGGAATGAGTATTTTAGGGGTTACAATATGATGCTATCTAAAGCTATTGTGAATAGAATAACACTGAATATGGATGAACAAGTACCTCTGTATTGAGAAATAGTCTTGAGATATATTCCCCAAAGTGATCATACGGCATATGGCATATCTATTTTTAGCTTTTGAGGAACCTCCACACAAATTTCCATAGTGGCTTTGCTACTTCACACATCCCCCAACAGAGAATAAAGGTTCCCCTTTTGCCAAATCCGTACTAGTCACCGTAAAATTGAAAATATGAAATTTATTTTGACTAGTTATTTCTTCGTCAAAATCTCACACGTGCCCCTTCATTTTGATCATTTGCAATTAGTTCTTTTCTTGTAATTCTATTTTGAGTTTATTCTTAAATTTAAATGATTTCATTTTAGTTTGAGTAGGGGGAAGTAAACCAAACCCTGTGATGAATATATTCTGTAAAATTATGTTACTGGGTATATTAGCTTACATACTCTGAGAGCAATAAAAGTATTAATGAGTATTTATAAGACATTTGAATACCATGGGTATTTAGGTATCACCTAAAGTGAGTCCTATCCCTTTAGGAGTCATGTAGAATGGTTTTTGGAACCGTGATGTAACTTAGTAAGTTGCTTGTCAGGTCTTTATCACTAATTTCATCATCATGATTACTGAGTTAGTAGGAAACACATCGATCTTTTCTCATACTGTGGTCATTTGCTTTCCCTTCATTGTGAATGCTTTCTAAATATGTTCACCCCACTTTGAACAGACAGAAAAATAACACCACTGCAATTAAACAAATGGAGGAATGTTCTCAAAGCAAACTACCCAGTGCTGAAAGAGGAACTCACATGAGTTAAAAATTTCGTGGAGATAAAAGGCATATATCAAATTGGTGGTTAGGGGTATAGATGTGAATAAGGGAAAGGCTGAAGTCAGAAGAAAGAGCAAGGGGAAGAAGGAGAGATAAAGAGGAAGGGATGAAAATGGGGGCAAGAAGGAACTTGAAGACGTTTATTAAGGAATATGTGTAATTGGCTTTAAATTTGTTGACAGTCACATTGGACTTTATCACAACATCCACAGACAAAACTGATTATTTTCTATTCTATTTCTTGAGAGATAATATAGAATAATTATTATCTAGAATAATCTAGAAAATAGATTACTTCTCTACTGCCCTGTGTGGTATCAAATGCTGTGGTACCTTAAACAGCTTAGTATTATCACTAAAGTCCCCAATCATCATTAGCTTGAACAATAGCTGTAGTTGTTTGTTTTTTACTCTTTTGGCTTTTGGTGTCCCACCAGCCAGCTCCCAAACAAATCACACATGGAGGCTTATTCTTATTTATAAATGATTGCTCTTAGCTTGGCTTGTTTCTTGCCAGCTTTTCTTAACTTTAAATTCTCTCATCTACCTTTTGCCTCTGGGCTTTTTCCTTTTCTTACTTCTGTATATCTTACTTTTACTCTTATTCCATGGCTGGCTGTGTGACTGGGTGGCTGGCCCCTGACATCCTCCTCTCCTTGTTTTCTTGCTCTTTCTTTATCCTGCCCAGATTTATCCTTCTAATTATTCTCTCTGCCTGCCAGCCCCACCTATCCTTTCTCTTGCCTTACTGTTGGTCATCATGCTCTTTATTAGACAATCAAGTGCTTTAGACAGGCAAAGTAACACAGCTTCACAGAGTTAAACAAATGCAACATAAAAGAATGTAACACATCTTTGCATCATTAAAACAAATGTCCCAGATCATAAACAAATGTAACACATCTTAAAATAATATTCTACAACAAATAGCTTGGTATAGGCAAATCTTCATCAGGAGTAAACATTGCTTTGTTTTATATTTATTTGTTGAACACCGGTATATTTGAGCCCAACCTCTAGAGCCATTTTATCATATCAGCTTTACTAAAGTATCTTGCAACTTGCGTTCATTGCCTACTACATTCTATGTTGGTGCTATTCTTTTGAAGAGTCTTCTTTACAAGATTCATTCCTGTCATTAAACTTGCAGAGTTACTAGAGGACCTCTGCATCAACTGAGCATTCATGTAGCACATACTTCTGGCTCCCAACACAAAGGTTGCCTTTTCAAACTTGCATATTCTTTTTGTCTTAGACTGTACAATTACACTGAGTAATGGTAAATATCTTGGGGAAAGATAGACAATACTTTGACTTTCTTTGTTGAGCTATTTACTTAAGTAATGATGGAACACAATTACAATGACAAGAAACCCATCTACATGACCACTCAACCTGGTGAATGGAAACAAACTATGAAATTCACATGTCCATAACTATTATAACTCAGATGTTCTAGGACTTGAGTGACATGCAAAAGCCTTGTGAGTCCTTTTGGTGTTGCTGTGAGGCAAGTTTATGTTTTCTACAAACATGGAAGGTCAAACATATGTGTGTTATGTTCTGATTGAGAAAAGACAGCTTGTTGCCTATTATTCAATCTATTTTTAAAAATTGCTGTAAGAATCATGGATATTATTCTCAGATGGGGATAAAAGAGAGCAAACATACATTTCCATAAACATGTTCTATGTCAAGGTCATTTTAAAAAAATAGGTTTTTTTTTTGTTTTTTTTTTGGTTTTTCGAGACAGGGTTTCTCTGTGTAGCTTTGCGCCTTTCCTGGAACTCGCTTGGGAGACCAGGCTGGCCTCGAACTCACAGAGATCCGCCTGCCTATGCCTCCCGAGTGCTGGGATTAAAGGCGTGCGCCACCAATGCCCGGCAAAAAAATAGTTTTTAATGTTTAAAGAATTTTTCTTTTAAAAATGCTATTGTGATTTTAATCTCCTTTTATACTTACTTCAGACTGAAAATAGGTCATATACAACAATGGAAGTTTCTAGAGCACAGTACAGAAAATTTCTCACAAAGTGATGAAAAAACCCACCCTTTTATTTTCTATTCGATGAATATTATCCACAAAGTAGTCTCTTCACCAAATAACTTCGATATTACATCCCTATTATGATATAATAAAGAAATCATCACCCATAAATCTCAGAAATATACCAGTATTGCATCAAACTTGAACATCAAAAAATGATACAATAAAAGTTTCTACATCTAAAAACGTGCAGATAACAAAGACATGGTCATAATGAACAGATGCATATAAGCAGAGACCAGGAGGTAAAGATGCTTAGTAACTATACTTAAACAAATCAAGGATGTAAGGGTTCAGAGAATCTACCTTTGGACTACCTCCAAGCTAGTGACTAATTGAAAGCTAACATGTTCAATCCAACTACATTGTGTTAAAATACACTCCCAACTTTATGTGCCTTTTCAAGACAACAGACTTTAAACTCAAGAAAACATTTAAATGAATATATATCAACATCTACTTAAATGGCAACCAAATAGTTACTTTATCTTCATTTTTATTTCTGAAATTTGGTCTTATGTTTTGCTTTCTTTAATCAATTTTATTTCTTCTCAAGAAATGTCTCTGTTTAACTATTGTATAATATCTGTGTTTGAACTACCAGCATTTTGTGATAACATTTTAAGACAGTTTTATGCAATATTTATGCCCCGTTTTGTTAAGGTCTCAATAAAAGATGAAAGTGAATGGGAAATACTAGTGAAAATCATGTATTTGAGCCCTGAAATGGCCTTTCCCTTGGAACAAATAATGGTCAATTTGTGAGGCATGTTCACATATTCTGTAAAGTACATTGAGAGTGCTGAATTTAGAAAAGCTACTTTGCATACTAAAATTGTGACAAGAACAGAAGTTGGCACAAAAATCAATATATTCATGTGACAGACACTGCAATAAAAATAGAAATAAAGTGGGAGAATTTTTATCAAATGTATTATAAATTTGGACTAACATGCTAATAACTGAGGGTAGCATGTCCATAAATATGCATTTTTAAACATTGTCCTTTAATTTAGTGTTTTATCATTCTCAAAGATAATGATTAGAACATTTCTGATTTCCCTATATTTTTATGTGAGACCCAATAACAGTGCGCAATCTTAAACCAGCTGTTTCTCCTCATGTGAGAATAACCAGGCCTCAGTGCACCTAGTGAGAATTCCCAGAGCATGTGCCTGACACTGCATTGTGGAAGCCTCACTATAGCCTTGCCTCATGGGACAGAGAATGATTTCATCTTCATGCTACATTTCACAAATTAGGAAACTGAGGCATGAAACAATTAACCTATTTGATGTAGGTCACAAGGAGCATCTGTAGTGGATATCCAATTATGATTCATAGATGGTACCAGCAGAATGCAAGACCACTTGTTCTTTCAACCACCCGACTTCCTATTTCTTGGGTCATAGCACCATGGATATAATTGCTTCTCTATGTAAGGGATTTTTTTTTGTTAGAGTGATTCTGCCAATTATTTAGATGAATACAGTTCTTGTGGTGGTTCTTGTAATAGCATCATAAGCATTTAAGACAAATCAGACTGTCTGTATGTATGTAGCATGGCTTTAAAGCCAGGAAAAGCTATGTAAAAACATAAAGTGCACACATAAACCTAGAACAGCACAATAACTGACTTGTGCAGATACGAGGTCACTCTAACCTTGCCCTTGACCATCCTTGTAACTAGAACAGTCACAGAGACACCTGTATTACATGTTTCAGATGGTATAAAACCATTAAAATTCACAAAATTAAAACTTTAAGAAGAACCACTGAATTCCAGATATGTGTTTTCTTAAATTTTTAATGCCATGCCCTGTCTTGGGCTCCATATTCTGGCCCACAACTCCAGCTGTTCTACCAGAGGCCAAGCTGATCCTAAGGACCCTAGGTAAAACATCACCCATCATCCACTAACACTCCTTAAAGTCCAACCAATAGTCCCAGATTACACCTCATCCCCTGGACTCCATATTCTGGCCCACCACTTTAGCAGAAGACTTCTACTTTATCTGAGACCAGGCCAATTCTAGGGATCAAAGGTAAGACACTGCCCACAACCAGCTAACCCTCCCTAAAGCTGGCCAAAGGACACCATCAAAGGGCAAAATGACAAGCTACAGAAGGGGAAAAGATTTTCACCAACCCCATGTCTAACACAGAGATGATTTCCAAAATGTATAAAGACTTGAAAAACTACAAAAACTAGACATCAACAAACCAAATAATCCAATTAAAAAATGAGATACAGATCTGAACAGGATTCTCAACAGAGGAATCTCAGATGGCCAAGAAGCACTTAAGGAAATGTGCAACATCCTTGGACATGAGGGAAATGCAAACCAAAGTGACTCAGATTCCATCTTACATCTGTCAGAATGGTTAAGATCAAAAGTACAAGTGACAGCTCATGCTGGAGACGATGTGGAGCAAGAACACTCCTTCATTGCTATTGAGAGCGCAAATTCATAACAGCCACTTCAGAAATCAACATGGCAGTTTCTCCAAAAGTTGGGAATCAACCTACCTAAAGACTCAGCTATACCATTCCTGAGGATATACCCAAAGGACACTCTACCATACCACAAGGACACTTGCTCAACTATGTTCATAGCAGTTTTATTCATAATAGCCAGAACCTGGGAACCTAGATGTTCAGCAACTGAAGGATGGGTAAAGAAAATGTGGTACCTTTACACAACGGAGTATTACTCAGCTGTTAAACAATGACATCATGAAATTTTCTGGCTATGGTGATATTTTATTTGTGCTGAAATGTGATTTTATTTGTATGTTAATAAATAAAGTTGCCTGGGGATCAGAGCTAAAAGCAAGCCGTCTAGCAGAAGTCTGGCAGTGGTGGCACACACCCTTAATCTGATCACATGACAGGCAGAGTCTCTGCATCGTCAAGGACACAGCCAAGCAATGACCCTAACTCTTAATCCCAATACGAACCATAGAGACCTGGAGGTCTGTATAGACAGGCTGTGACGAGGAAATCATGTGGTTGGGTTTAGAGACAATGAGAAGGTAGAACAGAAAGGCAATAAAAAGACAGGTCACACAGGAGAAGGTCTCTCTCTCTCTCAGGGGAAGGATGGCAGCAACTGGTAAGCTAAAGGCTATTAACTAGTGCTCTGATCTCTTGGGCTTTTAACTCGGTATTTGGCTCTGTGTTTCTTATTTAATAAGACCGTTTAGAATTTCATCTACAACTGGCAAATGGATGGAACTAGGAAAAAATCATCCTGAGTGAGGTAACCCAGACCCAGAAAGACAAACATGGTATGTACTCACTTATAGGTGGATATTAGCAATAAAGGAAAAGAATAACCATGTTAAAATCCACAGACCCAAAGAAGCTAAGTAACAGGAAGGGCTCAAGGTGGGAAATATGAATATTACTGCGGAGGAGAAATAGAATAGACATCACAGGTAGACTGGTGGGAGGGCTCTGGATGGGGGATGGTCATAGGAAAAGGAGGGATCAGATGTGGGGAGCAGGGAGAGAGAGAGTACTAGGAAAGACAACTGGAATCAGGGGCATCTCTGGGATGATCTAGAAACCTAGTGCAATGGAAACTCCCAGGAATCTACCAGGGTGACCCTAGCTAAGACTCCTATCAATGGAGGATAGGGAGCATGAACCAGGCATCTCCTGTAACCAAGCAAGACTTCTAGTGGAGGGATTGAGACACCAACCCAACCACATAACCTTTGACCTACAATTTACCCTGCCTACAAGTTGTGCTGGGATAAAGATGGCACAGAAATTATGGGAATGGCCAACCAATGGCTGGTCCAGCTTGAGACCCAAACCATAAAAGGGAACCCACCCCTGACACTGCCTGGAGGGTCAGTGCCCAGAGACTGGACAGCACAGAGATCTAGGATAGAACCAAACATGATCTAAGGATATTCTGCTATACTCATAAATCATTGCCTAGCTCAATTGTCATCAGAGAGGGTTCACCTAGCAACTGATGGAAACAGATACAGAGGCCCACAATCAAATATTAGGCAGTCCTTGGGGACTCCTGTAGAAAATGGGAAGGAAGGATTGTGGGAGTGAAATGGGCCAAGGAGAGGAAAAGAAAAATCCACAGAATCAATTAAACTTGGCACATAGGGGTTCACAGAGACTGAATAATCATCCAGAGAGCTTGCATGGAATTGACCTAGACCCTCTGCACATAAGTTACAGTTGTATAACTTAGTGTTCTTGTGGGACTCCTAACAGCGGGAGTAGGGGCTGTGTCTAATTCTGTTACCTGCTTTTGGTTTCCTTTCCTCCTACTGGGTTGCCTCTTCTAGCTTTAATAGGAGAGGAGGTGCCTGGTCCTACTGCAACTTGATGTGCCATGGCTGGCTGATACATGTGGGAGGTCTGCCTTTTTCTGAAGAGAAAGGAGGAGGAGTGAGTGGGGCCTGGGGAGAAAGGAGGTTGGGAGGAGGGACTGGGAGAAGAAAGAGGGAGGGGAAACTGTGATGGGGCTGGAAAAATTAATTAAAAAATAAATTTTAATGCCTTTATGAGAGTTCTTTATTAGCACACATCTATTAATCTATAATACAATCTTCACAGACATAAATGTCTAAGTTTATTATCAAAAAAAGATGATTGGAGTTGTACATATTACCAGTAGTGGTTTTTCAGTTCCTTTGAGAGAAGTCAGAAAAGACTTGGAGAGAAATAAAATATAGCCGCATGAAGAATGAATGTGAGGATGCTCTGGATGGAACAACAAAAGGATACTGTGGCCATGTTTCCAAGACAGCCTGTGATGATTTTATTGGAAACTGCTCTCATAGACTATTGCATGGTGTCTAAAAAAATATTATATACATCCTAGATTAGGGCACAAACTGCAAGGTGTCTTACCAAATATGATGCTGGCTTGATTCTGAAAGCAGAGTTCAAGGACAGTCTTCACTATTATAGAAAATAAACTGAAATTCTGACAAACATCATATGTGTACAATTTATATATGTACATGTAACATTGTAAAGGAATATCTACATATAAAAGAATATAAATAAATATTATTAACAAAATACAATTTTCATATATTTTTACTTTAAAAAATTTAAGTCTTATTTGTAGCTGGCCTATAATATATAGTAATTAAATTTTGAAATTTTTATGCCATCATTGGATGCATTAGATAAAATAGTGATGCTGTCCCTACAGCTGCCTAATGCTTCTTGAGCAGATTTAAGCACATGAAGAATGAAAGAAATAATGTTAGCAAAACTCACTGTGTTTCTAACATGAGATACCTCTGTTAGCCTCCCAATTAGACCATCATCTACTCTTCGTTTTGAAGTCTTGATGGATTTAAGAATTGGGAACAGAAGTGATGTGCCCACTGCAAACTTGTTTTACAACTTGGTGTTTTAAGATTGACCTGTTCATGCGTCTACTAATAATTTCATCACAGTCTTTTATTTTTCATGTTGTCAGTCACTCTCCTTACTTTCCTGTTCTTATGATGAAGCATTTATGCATCTCCCTTCTAGGTTGTGTGATAAACAACTGCAACAGCATCCAGGCATTCATGGTACCCATTCTTCAGACCCAGTGACTTACTCAATTTTATTGCTGAAGAGAAAATGCAGTCAATGTGGCAAGGTAGGTAGATCAGAGATTCCTTCCCCATCTCTGCCTTCTTCCTTTATGTCTCTTGTTCCTTCTCCACCTCATTTTCTACATTCTTTCTGTCCCCCAAAAGCCTCAATAGAAGCTGTGCAAAGGGACGAGTTGTCCAAGGCAGAAGCAGACAGGGTTCTCAGAAGACACACAGAATACGGGAGCCTCATGTTGCCAGTGACACAGATTTCCCTGACATGTTCCCATCCCGGTTCCCTTTCTTAGGTGGCGATAGCATTTCTTTTCCAATATTTCTTCCTTCAGATACTATGCTTTCTTTTGCCCTTTGTTCAAGTTTAAAATAAACAGTTTTAGAATACAAAGTTTGTAATTTCTTCAATTTTTATCATCCATAAAAATATCTTTCTTCTCACAAAATGAAGAAACATGTTAATTCTATTGTAATGCATTATATATATATATATATATATATATATTCTGTAACCTCAAAATTGATTATTTTTATTTTCAAATGTCCTAGCAATAATGGAGAGGGTGCCTGAACTGGCTTTCCCCTATAAGTAGATTAGTGACTACCCTAATTGTCATCATAGAACCTACATCCAGTAACTGACAGAAGCAGATGCAGAGATCCACAACCAAGCACTGGGCTGGGCTCCTAGACTTCAGTTGAAGAGAGGGAGGAGGAATCACAGGAGCGAGTGAGGTCAAGATCATGATGGGGAAACCACAGAGACAGCTGACCTGCGCTAGTGGTAGCTCACAGACTCTGGACTGACAGCTGAGGAACATGCATGGGATCGAACTAGGCCCTCTAAATGTGGGTGACAGCTATGTGGCTAGATCTGTTTGGGGAGCCCCTGGCAGTGGGACCAGGACTTATCCTGGGTTTATGAAATGGCTTTTTGGAGCCCATTCCCCAGAGCGGGATACCTTGCTCAGCATTGAAACAGGGGCGAGGGGCTTGTTCCTGCCTTAATTTAGTATGCCAGACTTTGTTGACACCCCAAGGGAGGCCTTACCCTCTCTAAGGAGTAGAGGGGAGTGGGAAGGGGAGAGTTGCGGGGGCGGAGAACGGGAGGGGGAAAACTGGGATTGAGATGTAAAATGAAAAAGAAAACTTTTTGCAAAATAAATAAATAAATCAATGAGATAAAAGGACTGGAATCAAGAAATATGAGTTCTCATCAAATATTTCCAGCTTCACTCTTCTGGACACAGATCTCTCTCGGGACTCCCTCAGTATGAACAGCAGTATGAAGTGTGGAAAATTGAGGCTCAGTTTGCCAAGCTGTGTTCATAGCAATGACCTTGAAACTGCGTTCAGTCTCTACCTATAAACACGCTGAATAAAGACCTACCATAACCTGCACAAGAAAGTAGCTCACATGGGAATAACCTTATGTAGACTTAAGTCATTGATATCTGTAGACTGGAATAAGTATTCTAAGTATAAAAATTAGCATTCATGGCAGACATGAGATAAAGGTTCAAAAACTGTACCCTCCTAGTCTTAAAGAAAACATCTCTCTCTGATGCAGAAACAGAATTTAGATAGCAACATGCAGTTTCAAATTTCTTTTTGTTCCTACATAAAGTGAACAAAGATATATTTTCAAAAATCCAGTTTTAAGAACATCCAGGAACAAGTGTCAATTTCCTGTGAATAGTCTGTCTCAGTTCTACAACACAGAGGAAACTCTGATGCTCACTAAAGTCCATTTTATTTTATTTTAGTCAACTTGTCTTTAGCGTTTTTAAAGAAAAACAGAATTGTCTACAAATCCTCCAGAGAAATCCTTCATATTCCTTTGACAGTTGTATTTTATCTTTCTTCTGGAAAAAGAAGAGGCTTATGCCCCCAGAAAACATACACACTACACACACACACACACACACACACACACACACACACACACGCACTATACACACAGCTAAGAATGACTCAACCTTGAAACTTCAATTCAAACATCAATTACCCAGGTTTAATGTGGATTAACATCTTATCCCAATTTAGGTACCTTTTCAGTCTGTTTTCTTATTATTCCTTCTCATGATTTGCCTACATTGGTCACACATCACAATATTTTCTTTTCTTTTTTCCCCCTTTTTTTTCTATGTTGCCTGCTTCTCTGAGTAGACTCCTGGCTTGCCCATCACTGTATTCTGAGTGTTTACCACTTACCTGGTAAATAAGAAAAGCAGAGTAAATACCATTTCAATGAATAACTGCATATAAAGGAAGAAATTTCCCTTGAGTCCTTTTCTGCTTTCTTTAGAGTTTCTTTCTTCAAATCATTGATTCAACTAGCAACTATGTTTGGCTGTTTACTGGAACCTGGAACAATTTTAGTTTATTTATAATTTAAAACTTAAGTTGACATTAAATTTTTCATTGTCTCAAGCAATGTTTTCTTAGCGTGCGTTTGTTTGTGGTATCCTGCTTATTGAAAACAACTAATTTAAAAAAGAAGCAAAGCTCCAATTAGGACATTGCATGAATTTTTTTTTTCTTTTAGGCAACTGATTTTAGTTTAATATCATAAGTAAATAAATGTATAGCCAAAAATGGCCTTTCCTTGTTTTTAACCATCGTCTGGGATTATGCTAAGATGATAATGCTTATTCCCAAGTACCCAGTGCTCAGCTCTTAAATATAAAGCATCTCTTGCTGTGGTTTAAGTTTCCCTTTGGATGGAACAGTTACCAATTAATCAGGGACACTTGAGCTCTTGTGCCATGTAGCATTGGCAGCCTTCCCAGATGTGATCTGATAGGGTTCTGTTAAGCTGGTGGGTGAGATTATGTCTCAGCGATTGATAAAGTGTTTAAAAAATATCAGGCCTTGAAACTGACCTCTGTGAGACATTTCTCAACATGTCACCCTACCTCCTTTGTCATGTACCGCTTGAGCATCGTTTTGGGATATGACTTCCCTGCAGTTGTGTGCTGACTTACACATTGTTCAAAATTTCCCAGTGAAAAGTGGTGTACACATCTCTATTAGAATCCTTTTTAAGATCTAAGTATATTAGTCTTCATTGTCACATAGAAATTAAATTTGAGGCAGGGGCGGAGATTATCTTTAGTAAAATCAAATTACCTTATGGTTAAACACCTGTGCTTTTAAAGTACGTGGTAGTTAATATTTTATGATTGTATCTAGCAGCAAACCAAATATCAAAATGAGGTAAACTTATTTTTACTTAAAGATGATGTTCTTAGAGGATGGCCAACTTACTATGCCTTATTTTTTTGTTGTGAAATGTCCATCTCCCAGCTTTCTATCCTCATGTTTCCTCTCCCTGCACTCACCAGGTGCCCTCTTCCCAGAATTTCATTCCTAATTGATCACCTCCTCTCATCAAAACCACCTTGTTTATGTGTATTCTTTCATTTGTTCTTAACTCTTCCCTTGGCTGTTTCTATTTTGGGAATAGAAACACTCCTTTGCTCATGGTAGATTACCTAACAAAAAGAATGGGCTAATGTCATGCCTTAATTAGTAAATTCATGCTAGGGATTTACTACTGAACTCCTGTTTGAATATTGTTTCCACATTTTGCTTTTCTATGCTCACCAGAAATACACGAGTACAGTATGCTTCTCTAAACTGAGCAGAATACAGCATATTCTTCAGTTCATATTGATGTCATTTGGTTTCTGTCCTGTAATGCACTCACTGATTTGCCAGGCATTTTTCCTCTTTCCTCGGTGAATTAAGCACCTGGTCTACATTTCCACTCTGTCTGTCCCCTGCAACGCTTATGACTACATGGTTTAACTTAATCACCTCACTCAGTTCGTTAACTTCCTTGTCTCCAATAATTTAATTTCTACCAACCACCAGCACAACACGACACAATGCACCAAGTTTATTTACCTTGAAACTGTATAGTTCTTCATATTTTATCTATTCTTACTCATGATTAGCAAAATATCACTACATTTATATAATTTGAAGTAACTCTTAAAATTAAGTGTATAGTCAGTCTTTCTCTGCACTGCCAGCCCCCAAATCATGACACAGAGACTTATTATTAATTATGAAAGCTCAGCCTTAGCTTACATTTGTTTCTAACTAGCTCTTATAACTTAAATTAACCCATTTCTATTCATCTACGTACTGTCAGATGGTTCATGGATTTTACCTCTCCTCTTGCATGTCCTGCTTCCTCTCTGTCTCCTCTGGCATCTCTCCCAAGCCTAGATTCATCTCCTCTTCTCTTCTCTCTGTCCAGAAGTCCCACCTAGTGTCTTCCTGCCTAGCTATTGTCCTTTTAGCCAATCAGAAGGAACTTTGGCAAAGACACATCTTCACAGTGTACAAAAAGATTTTTCGACAACAGAAGTGTCCATACAAGGCTTGTATCTTCTTAGCGTGACTGCAGTGGGTAGGGATTTTGACCAGAAAGTTCTAAGGCAGGTTCTTGCCAGTGAGAGCATCAAACAATCTTCACAACT
>CABHPP010131855.1:25026-38618 GCA_902168425.1 Peromyscus attwateri | reverse complement strand
TTATTATTTATTTTTGAGACAGGGTCTCACTACATAGCCTAGCGGTCCTGAAACTCATTATGCAGATCAGTCTGGCCTGGAACTCACAGAAATCCTACTGTCTCTGCCTCCTGAATGCTAGGATTAGAGGCATACACCACCACACCCAGCGAATGATTTTTTTTTAATTTTTTTTTTTTTTGAGACAAGCTACGTAGCTCTGGCTGGCCTAGAACTCACCATGTAGACAGGGCCAGCATGGAACTCTGGAGAGATTCACCTGCCTGTGCCTCCCAAGTGCTGGGATTAAAGGCGTGCGCCGCCACTACCCAGCTCAAATACTTTTTTTTAAATTATGTTTATTTATTTTGTGTGTATTTGGGCGTGTATGGGGCGTCAGTACCTGTGGAGGTCAAAAGACTTCAGTTCAGTGAGTCGGTTCTCTTCCACCGTGTTGGTCTCCAGAATCGAACTCAGATGATCATTCTCGGAGGTAAGCTCTGTTAACCTCTACATCATCTGGCCAGTCCTAAGGAATTTATTATTTTTAAATTTTATTTTGAGTATGAGTGTTTTGCCTGTATGTATGTCTGTACACCACTTGTGTGTTTGGTGCCGGTGAGACCAGAAAAGGGAACCAGATCTCCTGGAACTGGAGTTACATAGTCCTGAGCTGCCATGTGGGGACTAGGAATTGTACCCGTGTTCTCTGGAAGAGCAGCCAATGCTCTTAGTTGCTGAACTAGCTCTCCAACCAAAGCTGTTTGATTTGGGCAGTGCTCTGGCCTCTCTGGCTCCTCCCCGCTGGAGATAAACCTTGTTTCTGCCTCTCATTGCCACATTTCTTACTGTCAGAGATTGTGACCTCTCCGGAAGTCCATTAAAATTTTAAATGTATGTATTCATTTATTGTGATGCTGAGGATGAGCCTAGGGCCTGCCACGTACTCCAGCCCCACAATCTCAATTTTGACTATCTCCCTTCCCCTCCTTAACCTCCTGTCTTTCTAGTTCACTCTGCAGGACTCCAACTTT
The DNA here is from genome assembly GCA_902168425.1 of Peromyscus attwateri. Taxonomy (NCBI): domain Eukaryota; kingdom Metazoa; phylum Chordata; class Mammalia; order Rodentia; family Cricetidae; genus Peromyscus; species Peromyscus attwateri. The sequence continues at coordinate 37,605 of CABHPP010131855.1, read as the reverse complement.
CAACTCATTCAAGACCCAAAAGCCACCGGCCCGCTTCCTTTAATTATTTCCTTAAACTACCTTCAGCTTCTCATTTTAAAAATTCATTTAGAGGCAGTTGCCCATGGAAATTGTCCCCAGTATTCACTTTCTTTCTTCATTCATTCATTTCTGTTCTTTCAGAGGATCTAGCACCCATGTGGCAGCTCACCATCAAGGGTAACTACTGTTCAGGGGATCTGACACCCGCTTCTGGCCTCTGAGGGAACCAGGCATGTACATGGTACACAGACATAATATGCAGGCAAAACATCCATGCACATAAAAGAAATAATAACAATTTTTTTGGCTGGGCTGTGGTGGTGTGCGACTTTAATCCCAGCACTCGGGAGGCAGAGGCAGGCAGATCTCTGTGAGTTCAAGGCCAGCCTGATCTACAGAGCGAGATCCAAGACAGCCAGGGCTATGAAGAGAAACCCTGTCTCCAAAAAAATAAATAAATAAATAAAAATATAAATAAATAAATAAATCAAAAGATCCTGTATTCAACTAAAAATTTACAAAAAAGGATCTGGGGTGTAACTCCAGTTTTTGATCAGTTTCAGACCTATATTTTTGTAAAATAGAATAAAAAGAAATAACCAGAAAAATAAAAATTTAAAAACAGGTAAACTGGCTGGAGAGATGGCTTAGTGGTTAAGAACACTGGTTGCTCTTTCAGAGGACCCGGGTTCAATTCCCAACACACTTAACAGCTCACAGTTGTCTGTAACTCCAGCTTCAAGGAATCTGATGCCCTCTTCTGGCACCAGACATTCATGTAGTACACAGACATACATGCAGGAAAAGCACCAATATGCATCAGAAAAAACAAACAAACAACAACAACAAAAAACCTTTTAGGGGCTAGAGAGATGGCTCTTCCAGAGGACCTTGGTTCAATTCCCAGCACCATCATGGCAGCTCACAGCTGTCTGTAATTCCAGTTCCAGGGGATCGGACACCTTCATACAGACATCCGTGCAGCCAAAACACCAATGAATGTAAAATAAAAACAAAAACAGGAATACCAAGCATAAGCTTCTGAAGACCTAACCCCAGGGCCCTCTGCTCCTGGGCCACTCTCCATCTTCCCCTCTTCCAAGTGTACAGTTCAGGTAGCATTGAGTACTGGTGTTGCCATCACCAACCATGCAGCTGCAGATCTGCCACGTGCTGGTTTGCTTGCACTGTGTGGTACTGGGAATTAACCCCAGGGCCCTGCGCATGCTGTGCAGGTGTTCTCTTGGGCAACATCCTCAGCTGCTCAGAACTCTTCTTCTCTTGCAATCCTGAATGTCTGTGCTCATTAAACAGTAACTCCCCGTTCCCTCTCCCCACCTTTGACAAGCACCGGGCTACCCTTTTGTTGAGGTTATTGCCGCACCAAATATTAACTTGACGGCCTCACACATACTATGCAAACTCTACCACTGAGCCACACCCCAAAGCATAGTCCTGTTTGTTAATCTCTGTGAATTTGATTACTCTAGGTCAAGGGTGTGTATTTGTGTATGTGTATGTGTCTGGGGATTGAGCCTATGGCCTCCAGCAGGTCAGGCATGCTAGGCAAGTGCTCCACCACTGAGCTGTGTGTTCACCCAGATGATGATGATGTTTTGTTTTCTTTTTGACTTTGTTGAGACAGGTCCTTACTGTGTAGTCCTTGCTGGCCTGGGGCTCACTATAAAGACCAAGCTGGCCTTAAACTTACAGAGATCCATTTACTTCTGCATCCAAAGTGCTAGAATTAAAATTGTATAATATACCGCACTTTGTTCTTATTAAAAAAAAAAAAAATTGGGGCCAGGCAGTGGTGGCACACACCTTTAATCCCAGCATTCAGGAGGCAGAGGCAAGTGGATCTCTGTGAGTTCCAGGCTAGCCTGCTCTACACAATGAGATCTAGACTGGCTGGGGCTGCACAGAAGATCATGTCTGAAAACGATAACAAAAAATGGAGCTAAAGTTGATGTGTAATCAATGAAACAAATTAGAGTCCAAGAATATATCCAATATACATGGGAATAGAACATGACCAAGATATAATATCAAATCGTAAGAAAAGAGTGGGATTATATTTGGTGTTGGGATCACCAGCCACCTAGTAATTTTTTTTTTTTTTCGAGACAGGGTTTCTCTGTGTAGCTTCGCGCCTTTCCTGGAACTCGCTTGGGAGACCAGGCTGGCCTCGAACTCACAGAGATCCGCCTGGCTCTACCTCCCGAGTGCTGGGATTAAAGGCGTGCGCCACCACCGCCCCGCCACCTAGTAATTTTTAACATGAGTCTACACAACATGCTACTCAGCAAGATAGGCTGAAATATAAAGAAAAAAATGAAACAAAAATACTGGGAGAAGTTTTGTTTTGTTTTGTTTTGTTTTTTGAGACAGGGTTTCTTTGTGTAAGAGAAATTTTTTATACTCTCAACATGAGGAAAGTATTTTTAAACACAAAACCAAACCTAATTCCATTAAAGAGGGGTTGGGGAGATGGCTCGGGGTTAAGCTACTGCAGAGGATCTGAGTTCCCAGCACCCATGGGAGGTTGCTCACCAGTGCCTGTATCCCCAGCTCCAGGGGATCTGTTGCCTCTGGCCTCCAAGGAAACCCACATGCACAAAGTTAAAAATAAAATAAATCTCTTAAAAAAAATGCCATAAAGAAAAGATTGATACATTTAGTATTGATGTGGGGTATTCACCAGAGAAGACTGCTCAGACATGGGCTTAAGCCAATAGAAAGTCTTTATTAGCTGGCCGGCAACTACACTGGGTGCTTGGAATCCCAGTGTAGTACTGAGCCTTTCTCTGGGTGAGCTTTTAAACACAAAAAACATGTCCTGAGTTGACACACTTCAGTTAACAAGAACAGTTAGCCAGAAGCAGAACTACAGAAGCTATAAAGCAAGGTTAATACTGTTGGGGAATATTTGTTTACACTGTAAAGATGTGTCTCTGCCTAAGGTGCCTTCTGATTGGTTTAATAAAGAGCTAAATGGCCAATAGCTAAGCAGGAGAGACTAGGCAGGACTTCCGGGTAAAGAGGGAGAAACTGGGAGGAGGAATCTAGGCTTGTGATTTTTCCAGCCAACTCAGAGAAAGTTGGATGTGCCATACTATGAAGAGGTAACCAAGCAAATGGCAGAACATAGATTTTAAAAATATAGGTTAATTAAGTTATAAGAGCTAGTTGGGAAAAAAGCCTAAGCTAAGGCTAGGCTTTCATAATTAATAATAAGTCTCTGGTCATTATTTGCAGGCTGACAGTCCAAAGATAGTCCGACAAGAAAGCTTGCTGCATAATACATTTAGAGACTTTCCCAGAACGGTGGAATTTAATGAATTAGATCTTTGTTTTAGTTTTGGCAGGTGGTGCTGTCTATGTGCTGAGTTTTACAGCCTGAATGGTACGGCCATCATGGAGTCAGTTGTGCTAAGGTCTCAGGGCCTACTAATGTCTGAGGCCCTGTTACAATATATAGAAATAAAAGTCTATAGAACAAACGGCAACATACAGAGAGGCAGGGGACAAATGACTACATATGTATACCTGCATTTCATATCTTAGAAAGATGGACACTTTTCACATTGAGATACAGAACTTAATTCAGTAAAAACAAAACCCAACAGGTAAAATGTGCAGAAAATATGTATTGACAGAAAAAGAAATAGAGGGGCTGGTGAGATGGTTCAGTGGGTGAGGGCACTTCCCATTATGCCAAGACAACTTCAGTTCAATCACCAGGACCCTCATGGTGGAAGAAGCCCCTTGAAGCAAGGAAGAGTGCAGTGGTCAGAGGACTCCAAGAAGGGGGTGAGCAACCTGAGACGTTCCAGGTCCCTGGGGCTCCCTTTGATCAATGGCTACCTAACATTTCAGGGGGATATGACACCTCCACCCCAAAAGGAAACAAATTAGAAAGTCACCTGGTTTGTCACCTCCAGAGGTGAGTCTGGTTAAGGCCCCTTCCATTTGGACACATAAGAGAGGTAGGACATGGCTGATGATCCAGTGTCCAGGGTCCACGTGAGACATAGCTGGATCCCTCTGTCCGCTCAGGTATATGAATGTGTTGGCCACCCCTACTTTTTTTCTCTCTCTCTCTCTCTCTGTCTCTCTCTCTCTCTCTCTCTGTCTCTCTGTGTGTGTGTGTGTGTGTGTGTGTGTGTGTGTGTGTGTGTGTGTGTATGTATGTGTCTGTGTCTGTGTCTTTCTATGTGTTACTGTCAATTTTATTCCCCTGTATGGACCAGTGGCTTTCTCTGGTGTGAGACACCTCCCCTGTGCCCCCTCCTGTTAGAGACCTGAATCCTTTTGGCTCTGCCAGGTCATCCAGAGAAACCAAAAAATAAAATAAAATAAAAATTAAAAAAAAAAGCAAACACCCCTCCACCTGTCCCACTCCAGGAACAGGAGCACTTGCTTGTTTTGTTGCTTGACTCCTGCTCAGGGTCAGGGCTGGTCCCTGTGTGGAGGTGGGGAGGGCCTGGGCCTCTCATCTAGGGCCCCCTGCACCTAAGCTGAGTGTACATAGGGAGGGGGAAATAGTTCCCTCAGGTGAGCATTCCCTCTGCCCTGCTCCATGTCTGCTCCAAGCAGCCCCAGAGAAGGGGAAAAATTCCCCTGGGCTGAGCCGGAAGAAGAAAGTTCCACTCCTTTCTCTTTCATGGTTTATGTTATCCTTTTAACTAGTGGTCTTTAAAACCCACCATTCTCTGAAAAAAGAAAAACAAAACAAAAACAAAAACAAAAAACCCTACCCTGACCAGACAACACAGCATAGACAGAACGGATTTTCCCTTCTGTCCAACACCAACCAAGGAGATTTAAACAGCTAGGTCCTTCTTAAAGGACTAAAGACAGCTACTAAAAAGAGTTTCTTTATCGCTAGTAGGCCCCAGATATTTTTTTAAAAAGTTATAAAAGTTAAAAAAAATCATAGATATAAGTAGGTCCAGTTGTTGGAGGTAGCTTAAAGGGTGTTTAACAACAGAAAACTGATTGGGACAAGACCTTTTGCATAAACGAAAAGCCACCGTCACCTTCTCTGATGATGAGATGCAGTTAAGACTACAGATATCCAGCAAAATTTTGGTGTCTTGCTGTCTTTCCAAATAAACCAACCCCCCAGGACTGGTCCAACACCAAGCTCCTATATTGTTCAACTAACCAGTTTAGCTACCTCCATCCACATTAAACAATACCCAATGACTTCGGAAACAAAACGGAAAATTGCAGTCCATGTTGTCTGGCTTAAAGAGATAGGCATCCCGGTGCCCTGCCAGTCACCTTGGAATACGCCTCTCCTGCCTTTGAAGAAACCTGGGACCTCTGATTCTCATGAGTCTGGTTCTTCCAGAGAAACAGGTGTACACTGTCTTAGACCTGAAAGATTCTTCAGCCTCCCATTGGCAGAGGTGCGTCAACCCATCTTGACTTTTAAATGGACAGACCCAGAAGGGAGGTTACAGTAGGCAACTTACCTGGACCAGGTTGCCCCTGGATTTTAAGACACTAAATGCTGCCCTTCTCTCAGAGGTTTCCTGGGAAAAGAGTTACAGACCTTGGGCTACAAAATGTTGGCTAAGAAAGCCCAACTTTGTAGAAGGCTACCTATCTTGGCTACCAGCTGAGGGGAGACAAAAGGAGCCTGTCTCAGAGTAGGATTCCAGATATCCTTCAGATCCCAACTCCAAAGACTGAGAGACAAATCCAGGAGTTCCTAGGTGCAGCTGGATAGTGCTGCCTCTGGACACCAGAGTTTGTGGAAACAGCAAGAACTCTATACACCAGCACAAAGGGGGCACTAGGCCCAGAATCTGGACTGAAACTAAACAGAAGACATTTGAGATTCTAAAACAGCTCTGACTTCGGTCCTAGCCCTAGGACTTCCAGATATCTCAAAACTTTTTCATCTGTTTGTCCGTGAAACAAAAGACAAAAGGAGTTTTAACCCAAACTCTGAGGCCATGGCAATGCCCTGTGACATACCTGTCCAAACGCTTGGACCCGGTAGCCACAGGATGGCCCACTTGTCTAAGGGCTGTGGTGGCTGCTGCTAATTTAATGAAAGAAAGCAAAACAAGCTAACGCTGGGTCAAGATCTTGTACTCGCAGCACCCCACAACATGGTTGAGGCCCTCCTCTGAGGAGCACCAGAATGCTGGCTGTGTGACCCAGTACCAGGCCCTACTCCAGGCTCACCCTCTAGTGCTGTTAGAGAACCCCAGTGCCATCAGTTGAGCTACCCTCTTGCCTGATGATGCAGGTGCTCATCCATGATGGTCAGATGAAAGATGAAAGCAGGCACGTGGAAGCTGCGGTAGTTACTTTAACCAAAATGATGTGAGCCCAAGCTAGGTACCTCAGCCCAGAGAGCCGAACTGATTCATCTGACCCAGGCTCTCAGATGGAGAAAAGGAGTGTCCACCACCATATACATGGTGGACCGTCAGTTAATTATTCTATTTCTACCAGGCATATCCATGGTATAATCTATAGAAGAAGAAAAAAAAGAGATTCTCACAACCGGAAAAAATTATATTAAAAAATCTTTGCCCAGCTAGGCGGTGGTGGCGCAAGCCTTTAATCCCAGCACTCGGGAGGCAGAGCCAGGTGGATTGCTGTGAGTTAGAGGCCAGCCTGGTCTACAGAGCGAGATCCAGTACAGGCTCAAAGCTACACAGAGAAATCCTGTCTCGAAAAACAAAAACAAAAAACCAAAACAAACAAACAAAAAATCTTGGCCCTCCTAGAAGCTATTTGCCTCCCTGTACAAATTGCTGTCCTCCACTGCTGGGCTCTAGACCTGGATGCCTGACAAACAGCCCTAAGATCAGTGGGGTCTATTGATATTCTGATGACATCCCATGATCTGGTGCTGCCTGAGACTCTGTGGTAAAGAAATAAACAGCTCAAACCCACAGGCTGATGGAGGTTACAAGAGGGAAAGATCATTCTCCCGAAACTAATCTACACCAGGCTGCTCATCTGGTATCCACAAAACTTTCTGAGTTGCTTAGACCAAGGTATGTGTTATACCTAGACTAACTGGACACAGCCTAGCATGGGATGTCTTAGCCAGATGCCATGTTTGTGCACAAGTAAATATAAAATAGAGAGTCCTTACCCAGGAAGGGTTCCAAATAAGAGACCAACAGCCCAGTGAACTCTGGGAAAATGGACTTCACCAAGATCCGGTCTGCTGGGGGAAGATAAAAGTGCTTGCTAGTTTTTATACCTACCTTTTCCGAGTGGGTAGAAGTGTTTCCCACCCAGACTGAAACTGCTCACATAGTAGCTAAAAAGCTCCTCCAGGAATTTATCACCTGTTTTGGCCTCCCCCTAGCAATGGGGTCCGGCAATGGCCTGGCTTTCATAGCCAAAACCTCTCAATTAATAGCTAAAGCTTTAGACACAGATTAAAAACTTCATTGTGCATATAGACCTCGGAGTTCTGGGCAGATGGAAAAAATAAACAGGACATTAAAGAAACTCTAATGGGCTGGACAGATGGCTCAGAGGTTAAGAGCACTGGCTGTTCTTCCTGAGGTCCTGAGTCCAATTCCCAGCAACCACATGGTGGCTCACAAACATCTATAATGACATCTTCTTCTGGCTTGCAGGCATCCATGCAGAAAGAATACTGTACACATAATAAATAAATATTTTAAAAAAACTCTAACAAAACTCTCGAGTCCAGCAGAAGGATAGACGTCCTTCCTTTGCTTTGGTTTGTTCTGCTGCTCCCCGTGAAGGAAGGGATTTACCTACCCCCAGGAGATTATGTTTGGAAGACCACCCCAGTGCTTCCCAGGCTCAGGGGTCAGCAGTTGGCAGAACTCTCTAGCCATTCCTTTTTCCAGTCATTACAAGCCCTCCTGTTCTCCATACAGGCTATTCATTAAACTATCTCAGAGACGCAGATGACCTCTGGGTCCACCACCAGTTTCCCCTTGTTCAAGTCCAGTGATACTGTCTGAGCCAAGTGAATAGCCAAAGGGGTGCTGGAACCAACCTGGCAAGGACCCTACAAGGTGATTCCCTCCACTCTTACTGTGATGAAGATAACTACCATTACACTATGGATCTACCACACCTAGGTCAAGAAAGCAGAAGACACAGACACTGCTGCCCAAGGGACTGTCTCTGGACTATGGACCTGTTAAAATTAAGGTTTCATTGGGCCCTGGGCCCTTCCACCCGCTGCCCCTCTACCTCCTTCTGAGTCTTGTGTTTGCACTATGGGTATAAATACAGGGTCATGCATGGTCCAACCCCACTGCCCTCTGGCCTGGACTGGAAACTGAGGAAGACAGATACAGGGAAAGTGTTAGCTAGTGTGACCACAATGAGCAACCCATATTCCATCTTGACTTTACTTACTAATGCCCATTTTAAGTATCTGGTTATATGGAGAACAGGAAAGATAAAGGAATTTATCTTTTAAAATAGGAATACAAGCCAGATGAGGTGGAACACATCTTTAGTCCCAGCACTTGGGAGGCAGAGGCAGGCAGATCTCTGCAAGTTCAAGGCCAGCTTGGTCTACAAAATGAGTTCCAGGATAGCCAAGCCTATTACACAGAGAAACCCTGTCTCAAACAAAACAAAACAAAACAAAACAAAACAAAAGTTAGGAATACAGAGTTTACAGTTCTATTCATGCTCTGTGGTTGGACCCCCTAGTTGTCAGAAACAAGGGAGTTTCCATTGCAAAAATTGGTGTAAAACTGAGGCTTCCTGAAGAATTCTTTTTAGAAGATTCTGGCCTTTAGAAAACAGGAAAAACCTGGGGAATCAGACTCTCTGACACAGAAAGGGTCCCTGAGGATAAGAGTTAATCATTCCCGACCAGAAACCAGTCAGAACTGTTGGCTATGCTTAGACACCCAGCCCCTGTAGTACACAGGGATAGGAACTAACCAGACTGTCAGCCCATTGACTGATAAAGCTCACTGTGACTGAGGGCAGCTCAAATTAATGTTAGAAGACTTACAAGGAACTGAAACTTGTCTAATATCTAATATTTGTTTGTTTGGCTTTTGTTTTTGTTTCTGGGGGGCGGAGGGGGGACAGGGTTTCTCTATGTAGCTTTGGAGCCTGTCCTGGAACTTGCTCTGTAGACCAGGCTGGCCTCAAACTCACAGAGATCCGCCTGCCTCTGCCTCCCGAGTGCTGGGATTAAAGGCACGTACTACCACCACCTACCTAATTCCAAAACTTTTAACCTAGGCACTTTCCCTTAGTCTGATACCTGCTATTCTGCCTTATGGGTTAATTCATATGGATCATGGCAATATTCCCCGGCCTCTGAGACTACTTGGTGGGCATGTACTAATGGTTTGATTAAACATGCCTCTCTTGATGCTTTCCAAACTAAGTAGACAGGTTGATCAGGACTTAGAGGTATTAAAAGTTTCCATTTCTACAATAAACAATAGTTATATTCCCTTGCAAAGACAGTTCTACAAAATTGGAGAAGCAGCGACCTGGAGAGGTGGCTCAGAGGCTAGGCGTCTGGCCTGTGGTGTCCGAGGTGGCGAGTTTGGTTCCCGTGAGTGTCCGATAACGTCACGATCGATGAAGCGAAGTGATCAATCAGAACACTGATCGGTCCATCAATTAATCGAAAAAAAAAAAGTTGGAGAAGCTTAGACTTCTCATGAGATTAAAAAACAAAAAACAAAAAAACGAAAAAACTATGTATGACTTGGGAGAAACTTGTTGTTTCTATGCTAATTGATTAGGAGTAATTAGAAAATCATCTTGCCATGGTTGGGGGAATAATTGGTACCAGTCTCTGTTCTCTTGATCCCTCTGGATAACAGCTCTGCTATCAGCACCTGCTGGGCCTTTAATTCTCATTCTGATTAGATTAAGGGCAGGCCCCTGTATGCTGTGGATATCGTTCTGTATAAATAAAACACTGATTGGCCAGTGGCCAGGCAGGAAGTATAGGCGGGACAAGGAGAGAGGAGAATTCTGGGAAGTGGAAGGCTGAGGCAAGAGACACTGCCAGCCGCTACCATGACAAGCAGCATGTGAAGATGCCGGTAAGCCACGAGCTACGTGGCAAGGTATAGATTTATAGAAATGGATTAATTTAAGATGTAAGAACTAGATAGCTAGAAGCCTGAGCCATTAGGCCAAACAGTTTAAACAATATAAGTCTCTGTGTTTACTTGGTTGGGTCTGAGCGGCTGTGGGACTGGCAGGTGACAGATTTGTCCTGACTGTGGGCCAGGCAGGAAAACTCTAGCTACACCTGCATCTTAAACTATATGACCAATTATGTAGCAGTTCAGTAAAATTAATAGTCTTTAGGACCAACTATGTCTCTTTAGAGCAGGATGAATCCACAATTTGACCATTTAATTTGTCATTAAGACCAGTGGGGAATGTAACAGGGTCCCAGACCTTAATAGGCCCCTGGAGGAGCTGGAGAGATGTCTCAGTGGTTAAGAGCACTGTCTGCTCTTCCAAAAGACTCGGGTTCAATTCCCAGCACCCACATGGCAGCTCTCAACTGTCTGTAATTCCAGTTTCAGGGGACCCAACACTCATGGCAAAACACCAATGCACAGAAAATAAAAAAAAAAATTAATAAAAAAAATAGGCCCCTGGACCTAAGCACGACTGACTCCACAATGGAAATACCATTCAGGTCATAAAGCTCGGTACACAGCACCACCTGCCAAAACTAAAACAAAGACCTAATCCATCCAAGTCCATAGTTCTGGAAAAGTCTCTAAATGTACTAACCTTGCTTTTTGGCTTCTGCAGTTCCGCTTCTGGCTAACTGTTCTTGTTAACTGAAGTGTGTCAACAGAAGACATGGTTTTTGTGCTTAAAAGCTCACCCTGAGAAAACCTTGGGGCTACAACTGGGATCCTGAACACCTAGTGTAGTCCCCACCATCTAATAAAGACTTTCTATTGGTTTAAATCCATGTCTGAGCAATCTTCTCTGGTGGACACCCCACAGCATTGCTGGGTTATTTCACTTTGTTCCTGCGTTCCTTAGAGCAACATGGAAATTATTCTTTTCCCAACACAAGGGTCAGGGATTTGTTTGACTACTGGGATCTCCCCAACCTGTGGGGCAAATTTGCTGAATACTCCAGGCAGGGGCCTGGAAGAAGATCACAAAGCCTTGCCTTCCAGGGAGATAACAATGTTGCTTCCTAGTTTCTCTGCCAGGATGCATCCATCGGTCCTTGACATCCTCCAAGTGGTTTGATCCCTGTCAGCTTCCTCTTGATGGCATCCTTGGTCCTACGGAGATCCTTTTGCTCTTAAGAGGGTAATTCACAAGGGGCCCAGAAGATGAACACCAGATCACACTTCTTCCCCTCCTTGGTCCATTAGGTTGCATCATAGAGCACATAGCTGCAGTTCTTGTCTGACCAAGATGAGTAGGGATCATCCATACTTGGCCCACATCACCTGCCAGGGTCTCCCTGCCTCTTCCAGGATGATGTTTCTGGCTTCACTCAGGCAGAAGAGCACTACCTTCTTCTGCTCTTTACTTCCTCTGACATCATGTACACTTTCATGAATACTTCAATGACACCATCAGAGACAGCCATACCAGCCATACCATTCCTGTTTCCAGAAGCCAAAAGAGGAGTCACAGGAAGACCAGAGCCACTTGAGCTGCTGGAGGCATTCAACTGCACCGTAAGCTCTATTACAGAGTAAAACAGGCTCTAAACAGTGTGTATCACATGCTCATCCCAGGAAGAAGTAGTAGTGGTAATATACTCTCACAACTGCTTGCCTGTGCATCAACTGTCCCTGGAAGAAGACCTTGTAGCAGGAGACAGGCTAGAGTGAGACTCTTCATAGTGTAAATACCCTTGGCATTTGTCCTGGTCTGCTTTCTATTGCTGTGATAAAACACTGACCAAAACCAACCTGTAGGAAGCAAAAGTTTATTTGGCTTACAAGTTATGGTACTTCACTGAGGGAAACCAAGGCAGGAACCTGGAGGCAGAAACCAAAGCACTGAGGGAAAATTACTTGCTTTTCATGGCTTGCTAATACAACCCAGGACCACCTGACCAGGGGTGGCATTGCCCACAGTGGACTGGGTTCTCACATGTCAATCATTAATCAAGAAAATAAGCCGGGCGGTGGTGGCGCATGCCTTTAATCCCAGCAGAGGTAGGTGAATCTCTGTGAGTTCGAGGCCAGCCTGGTCTATAGAGTGAGTTCCAGGACAGCCAGGACTGCTTCGCTGAGAAACTCTGTCTGGAAAAACAAACAAACAAAAAGGAAAAGAAAATAACACTAGGTGGTGGTGGTTCACATTTACTGTGCACAGCCCTTCCCATAATGCATCTCATTTTAATTATAGGCATACAAAGGTAAATAAAAGAACCTCCAAAAAGTTCATTCAGAGGACAGTTTGCCTTATTACACTTGCGCCCAAAACTAATTCAGTCAGACCCATGCCCTTAATTCCAGAGGCAGGCAGATCTCTGAGTTCAAGGCCAGCCTGGTCTACAGCACCCATGTCAGGTGGCTTACATCTCCAGCTCTGGGGGACCCGATG
>CABHPP010131855.1:0-24626 GCA_902168425.1 Peromyscus attwateri | reverse complement strand
TGACATGGGTGCCGAGAACTGAACTTGGGTCCTCTGGAAGAGCACCAAGTGCTCTTAACTGTTGAGCCATTCACTCTAGCCCCCAAGGATTGGTATTTTTAGTTATGAGAATGTATTTTCTATTCTAAAAGTAAATAAATTAATGTTTAAAACAAAAATCTAGGCCAGAAATGTAGTTCAGTGGTAGAGTAACTGAATAGCACACACCAGAGCGCGCACGAAGTCCCAGGCTTAAGCCCCAGTTATTGGAGAAAAAAGCAAGGACAATAGTTAAAAAAAGAAAAAAACAATTCCATTAAGCCCCACATAGCAGTGTATGCCTGTAAGTCCAGCACTTAGGAGGTAGAAGCAAGAGAATCAGAAGTTCAAGGTCATTCTCAACAATAGGATGAGTTGAAAGACCTGATGGAGCAAAGTGTATGGGGTCATGCCTGGAAGGGACTAGGTCCTAGGTCCCCAAACCTGAAAACATAAAAGTAGAGTCTTTTAAATTCTGAACACAATGGAGAAATAATTTATGCTACCTGAATATCACAAGTGAGACTTGATTATAATTATGTTAAGATCAGTGATGACAAGCTATGGAGTAACAAAAGGACACAGCAGTTTTGAGAGCACAGAACCCTGGATTAACAATCCACATCTGTCCTGGAAAAATAAGAGAAAACAATAGTGGAGAATTAGTGAGCGGTTATTATTGGATTTAAGTGAAAAATACGCTTTGAATCCTTCCTTCATCAAAATGAGCACAGCTTCCCAAAAACATTAGAAAGTTTCTTTCAGTTGTTCTGAAGCAATTTTGTTAAACGTTCATATGAGTTATAAGCTCTCTTTGCCAAAGGAGGTTGACTGTGGTCTCCAGCATTGTGGTGTGTAGCCACTAATCAAGTTCTGATTACCCAGCAGGAATGTGTAGGTGGCTCACACCTGGAATCCCATCACTTTCCTGGCTGAGACTAGAGAACTGCTGTGAGTTCAAGACCAGTCTGGGTTACATAGTACCAGGCCAGCCAAGATTACATAATTAGCCCAGATATAGTGGCTCACACAATTAATCCGGGTATGTGGGAGGCAGAGGCAGGTGGATCACTGTAAGTTCAAGGCCAGCCTGGTCTACAGAGCCACTTCCTAGACAGCCAAGACTACGCAAAAACCTTGTCTTGAAAAAACAAAAACCAAGCAAATCAAAACATAAATACAAATAACCTAACAAAATAGTAAAATATATAACAGGATCTCCTAACATTAAGAGCATAAATAAAGGAAATTCTCATTAGAAAAATTAATTTTACTTCTAGAAAAAAATAAGTGACTTGAAATTAGTGATTTCAAGTTATTATTTGTTGGATTTGAGGGAGTAGCTCAGGTAGCCTAATATGGCCTTGAGGTCACATAAATTAGTTGTGATCCAAATCATGACTGCTTGCCTAATCCAAAAACTAAGCCCAAAGCCAACTATAATCACTAACATTAACCAGAACCCTAATACTGACTAATTCCCTAACCTGAACCCAACCCTGACCCTAACATTAACCAAACTTTATCAAGGACTGCAACCCTAACCCTAACCCTGAGAACCCTAACTCTAACCTTAATATTCACTGCTACCTAACCCCAACCCTATCCCTAACCCTAACCATAACTTAAACCCTAACTCTGATGGCTTCCCTAACCCAAACAAAAGCCCAACCCTAACCGAAACCCAAACCACAATACTAATAATAACCCTAACCCTAACCCTAACCATGACAGCTTTCCATAACTATAACACTAACTACAATTATAATTCAAACCCTAACACTAAACTTAAACCTAGCCCTAATCTAACACTAACCCTAACTACTAATCCTAACACTAACCCTAAACTTTCCCTAACCAAAACTCTTAAGCCAAACCATAATACTAACTGTGAACCCAACCCAAACCCTAATGCTAACCCTAACTTTACATCCTAACTCTAATAATAAACCTATCCCTAAACACTAACCCTAACTCTAACCCATAACATTAACCATCATTCCTATTCGGAACCCTAAACCCAACCTCAACCCCAACCCTAATCATGACCCTAATCCTAAAACTGTTTCTCTAACAACAAGCTTAATCTTAACATCAACTCAAAACCCAAACCGAACTTTAATCCTAACTGGTAACCATAATCTTAACCATAACATTAACCATAACCCCAACCCTAATGCCAACTTTAACCCTAACAGTAACCCTAAACCTAAATGAAATAACCCTAACCCCAACTGAAACCCTAACACTAACCCCAAACATAAACATAATGATAATTCCAATCTTATCCCTAACCCTAAACCTAATCCCAAACTCTAAACCTAATCCTAACTCTGACTGCTTCCCTAACATAACACCAACCCTAACCCTAATGCTGACTGCATTTCTAATCCAAACCCTACAGTTAAACGTAACACTAACACGAACCCTAACTCCTAACCCCAACCCTAACACTGCTTCCCTAACCCTAACCCCTTCACCAAACCCAAAATGAACCCTAAATCTAACCCTAACATCAACTCAAACACTAACCCTAACCCTAATGCTGACAGCTTCCTTTTTTCCAATCCAAACCACAATCCTAACACTAACCCTAACTATGACCATAAGCCTAACTACTCATCTAACCCTAACACTAGCACTGACTGCTTTTATAACACCAAACCTAATTCTAACCTTAACTGAAACAATGGCCGCTTCCATAACTAAAACCCTAACCCTAACAATAACACTGACAGTTTCCAAAATCCTAACCCTAAACCTAGTAGTAATGCTAAAACTAAACATAACCTTAAGCCTAAAGCCTAAACCTGACCCTAAACCTAACCCTAATGCTGAACTGCTTCCATAATGCCAATCCAAACCCTAACTTAACCACACTCCCAAATGAAACTCCAAACCCTAACCTGGAAAGTAACACAAACCCTAACACAAACTCTAACACTAACCCCTAATCCCAACCTTCCCTAACTTGAATTAAAAACAAACCATAAGCCAAACCCTAACCATCACTGGTATTCCTAAACCTAACCTCAACACCAAAACTAACCCTACACTGGGTGTTTCCCTAGCCATAACCCTAATCCTAACACCAACCCTAACTGCAACCCTAACCCTTACCCTAAACAAACCCTAACCCTAACCCAATTCCTAACCCCTAACCTTATCCCTAAGCCTAAGCCTACCACATAGCTAGGATATGGAATGTAGGTCATCTGAAGAGTTAATACTCATCTTGCACAGGGTTTTAGTCCCAGCACCAACAAAACAAAACGAACAAAAATCAACCTGGGTGTGGTAGCATATTGCTGTAGAACGTTATTTTAAAATGTGTTACATTTGTTTATCCTGTGGAACATTTGCTTAATGATGCAAAGATGTGCTGCATTCCTTTATGTTGCATTTGTTTAACTCTGTGAAGCTGTGGTACTATGCTTGCCTAAAACACCTGATTGGTCTAATAAAGAGCTGAATGGCCAATAGCAAGACAAGAGAAAGGCTAGGCGGGGCTGGCAGGCAGAGAGGATAAATAGGAGAAATCTGAGAGGAGATTGAGGAATGAGACGAGGAGAGGAAGATGCAGAGGGCCAGCCACTCAGCAACATAGCCAGACATGGAATAAAAAGAAGGAAAAGATATACAGAAATAGAGAAAGGTAAAAGCCCAGAGGCAAAAGGTAGACAGGATAATTTAAGTTAAGAAAAGCTGGCTAGAAACATGTCAAGTTAAGGCCGGGCATTTATAAGAAAGAATAAGCCTCTGTGTGATTTATTTGGGAGCTGGGTGGTGGGACCCCAAAAACAGAAAGAACAGAGAGCCAAAGAGCAAAGAATAAAAACAAAAAAACAAAACAAAACAACAACAACAAAAAAAAACTATAGCATATGCCTTTAATCCTAGCACCCTGGAGGCAGAGGCAGGTGGATCTCTGTGAGTTTAAAGCTACCCTGATCTATACAGTAAGTTCTAAGACAGCCAGGACTACATAAACAAAACCTTGAAACCTATTGGAACATAGATATACCCAGTCCAGGTAGGCAACAGAGGTCAGAGAAGGTTTCTACGTCACATTTTTCAGATGCACTGTTTTTCCTGGGTTTTGAAGGACAAGGAAGAATTAAATAAATTTTGAGAAGGGGGAAGAAGTATGGAGACTCACTTATGTGAAGGCACTGGAGCATGCCACCAGATGATGTGCTTGAATCTCCAGCATGTGACCAGACGTGGGAGACAGAGCTGGAAAGGCAGGCTGGGGCAGAGTACTCTGGAGAGCGAGCTTTTGTTTTATCTTCAGTGCCGAGGGACACTTGGTGACACCCTACCGGCACCGGTGCTTTTCCGACAGTCAGCACTTGATGGCATTGAAAAGTCCATAGTAACTCATTATTGACATATTCCCTCACACTTGAGCACTTACCTGCATCCATTCCTGTGTACAGGTGGGAGGCTTTAGGAAGAGACTTTTGGGATCACAGCTCAAAATCCTGTGGGCTTAGTTAGTTGTGCTTGTTTGTGTTTATCTAAAGATATCTTTTCTTTAGTTTTCATTATGTGTAGATGTGTGTGTGTGTGTGTGTGTGGTGGTAGAGTATGTGCATGTGAGTGCAGATGCCCAATGAGTCTAGAAAAGGGTGTGGGGTCCCATGGAGCTGGAGTTACAGATAGTTGTGAATGACCCAACGTGGATGTAGGGAAGCTCATTTTGATCTTCCGCTCAAACAGCACCCAATCTTAACCACTGAGCCATCTCTCTAGGCTGTGTGAGAGCCAAAAGTTACAAAAATGTTTTCATTACTATGCCTAAGAGATCCATGAAACAAAAATTGCCGGGTTGGGGATTTAGCTCAGTGGTAGAGCGCTTGCCTAGCAAGTGCAAGGCCCTGGGTTTGGTCCTCAGCTCTGGGGGGAAAAAAAAAACTATCTGAAACAAAAATTGCCTCTGATCTGTAAGCCCCTTGCCCAAGGACAGATAATTACTGAAGTGCTGGAGGCTATTGTGTATGGGAGATAACAAGCCACAGGTTTTCAGTCCCCTAAACAAGCTTGTTTGACCCATCTGCACTGGATATGCTTTGTCACAGTGGGCAAGAAATACGTC
This sequence comes from Peromyscus attwateri, assembly GCA_902168425.1. Classification (NCBI taxonomy): domain Eukaryota; kingdom Metazoa; phylum Chordata; class Mammalia; order Rodentia; family Cricetidae; genus Peromyscus; species Peromyscus attwateri. The sequence goes on along the minus strand of CABHPP010131855.1, from coordinate 19,510 downwards.
AGGAGGTACTCTTGCCCCTGATTGGACCTGATGAGAAATACTTTAAGCCCCTGCAAACCATGACTAGTGGCCATTTCCTGGGAACCTAGGCATGGACCTGGCTGGAGCCCATGCACCTGACCATTATTTAATTAAAGTTTGCTTCAAGACCTGGCATTGGTCCCACGCCTTTAATCTCACCCAGCACTTGGGAAGCAGGGACAGACAGATCTCTGTGAGTTCCAGGCCAGCCTGGTCTACAAAGAGAGTTCCAGGACAGCCAGGGGTACAAAGAGAAACCCTGTCTCAGAAAAAAAAAAAAAAAAAAAAAAAAGCTTGCTTCAAATTTGGTTTTAAACTGTGGTCATGGTCTTATTCTTGACCAGTAGAATTAACAGCTCTATGTTTGTTTTAGACAGGATCTCCCTGTGTAGCCCACACTAGCCTGAAACTCAAGGCAATCCTGCTTCAGCCTCTTGAGTCTTAGAATTCATGAATCACCATTCCTAACTAATATTATGGAACAAATGTATGTATTGTCCATGCATAGGGGCCATGCTATCCTCTGTGTTGCAGTTGGATTTTTCTTTGGGCCACCAGCCAGCTCCCAAATAACAACACAAAGACGTCTTATTAATTATGAAAGCTCAGCCTTAGCTTAGGCTTTTCCCACTAGCTCTTACAATTTAAATTAACCCATTTATATTAATCTACGTTTTGTCTTTCTTTTATTCTGTATGTCCAACTCCCTCCAAGTCTTGTTGGCATCTCTCTGCACCTCAATTATCTCCTCTTACTTCCTCTCTCTGTGCCTGGAAGTCCTGCATATATCTCCTGCCTAGCTATTGGCCATTTATTACACAAATCACAGAAATACACATTTCACATAGTATACAAATATCCCACAGCATTTCCTCCTTTTTGTCTAAATAAAAAGGAAAGGTTTTAACTCTAACATAGTAAAACTATATACCATAAGAACAATTATCAAGTAAGAATTACATTTACAATGTCCAGTCTATCTGTATTTGGCAAATTCAGAGAAAATATTACATTATCTATCCTATCCTGGTGAGTCAAAAGTTTTGTACCTAATTTACTTTCTATACTAACTTGTATTACCAACTCAAAACTATCTTTTTAGACTTCAAAACATTTTCTTAGATAAACAACTTAAGCTTTTATATTTTTCAACCTTATACACTTTATACTTCTTTTATGAGTTTCTTTTCTGATTTTGGTAACAAGGAAAACTGTAAATATAACTATCTAGTCTCAACTCTATCATAGACCAAAGAAGGATATAATATTACCTGTGTAAACAGGAAGTAGAGAACAAGCAATTTCCAAAACTATAGAAATGACAGAGATAGCTGGCTGCCTGGACAGTCACTCAAGTTTCCTCTGCAATGTTAGGGCATCCATCTTCAGCCTAGAATATCTGACAGACTTTTCTGTGAAGAGGAATTCTGAAGGACTGTCCTACCTTGTCTTGGTAAAGTTCGGCTGTCAACTGCTTTTATGTTCTGCTCATCCAATTTGGACATCATACTGTCAGTAGTCAAGGCAAGGGCAGTTTTTTGTCAAGTGGCTGACTTTGCCACAACAAAGGCAAACTCCATATGGAAGTTCTTTGATGCCCATCATCCTTTTTTTGAAGTAAATTGGTACTGACAGGAGCAGACGTGTCTCATTGTCATGAAAAGCCTTAGGTTATTAAAACATCTTAAATGTCATATTCTGTAGGTCTTTGAAGTGTTTAAAGACCATCTATCTAAAATATATTTCTGTTTAACCTTGAAAACATACTTAACATAACTACAAGTTTGATTATTATAGATGACTACTACAAACTACTAACCTATATTTCTTAATTATACATTACATTTTTAAATGAGCTGCATAGGTACAATACCTTAAACAATAGTAGAACATATATACAGTATAACAAAAATAACTTTAAATTGTATCAATATATAAAAATCTATACCAATATAAAATATTTGAGATTAATGGTTGTTTTTTAGAGTAGATTCAATAATCTACCCCTTTATCCTATCCTTCCCATATCTCCTCTCCTTTTTTTCTTTCAGAAAGAGATCCTTGAATCCAACCTCCCTTGCTTAGTTTCCTCCCTTACCATGACCAGTAACAATTTGCAACCAACACCCCTAAATAATAATGCTGTGGGATGGTCTGTATGTCAAATTGCTCTGATTGGTCAATAAATAAAACACTGATTGGCCAGTGGCCAGGCAGGAAGTATAGGTGGGACTAACAGAGAGGAGAACTGAGAGAATTCTGGGAAGTGGAAGGCGGAGGAGAGAGTCACTGCCAGCCACCGCCATGACAAGCAGCATGTGAAGATGCCGGTAAGCCACGAGCCATGTGGCAAGGTATAGATTTATAGAAATGGATTAATTTAAGATGTAAGAATTGGATAGCTAGAAGCCTGAGCCATTAGGCCAAACAGTTTGTAAGCAATATAAGTCTCTGTGTTTACTTGGTTGGGTCAAAGTGGCTGTGGGACTGGCGGGTGAGAGATTTGTCCTGACTGTGGACCAGGCAGGACTGGAGAAAATTCCAGCTACATAATAACAAACATTCATAATCCACCAAACGACCAAAAACCACCCACCCCACCTCTTGGGAATGTAGGCATATTCTTAAAATTACTTCCTGTTGTCTGAGGGCAATGGCATCTTTAGGGAACCCTGAGAAAATTGGGATAATGATCAAGTCCTGGGAGAGCTAGCTGTATTATTTTTTGTTTAGTCTCTGTGTGATTGGAAAGTGTAGGGCTTATCTGAAGTCTTGGCTGGATAGTCTGTGAGGTTGGACCATCTCAGCTAGCAGCTTTGAGGTTGTTCTGGATGCAGAGGAAACTGCAACAAAGGCATTCTGAGAGGCTGGATCACCTGGGCTACTTGTCTTTTTTATTGGTGTTTGGTTCTTTTGTTATGAAAACACATAAACTTTAAAAAGGTAACATATATCTGCATTAACACAAATATGGAATGTGTGGTGTGCACAAGTCAGCTAAAGATAATTTTTTGTTCTATGTTTGAGCAGGTAAAAGGCATAAGTTAACTCTATAAGTCTGTTTGGACTGTATAACCAAACTTCTGTTCATGCCATATGAAAGAATGGCATGTAATAATAAGTCATGAGGACTCTGTAGCCAACAAGATTTATTATGTCTCACTCAGTCTCAGAGCTGTTCCCATGTCAAGGGATCAGCATATACTTCACACATGGCTTCCTCCCCTGTGTCTGTAGCCAAGATCCTCAAGAGGTCTCCCCTGAATCAAATCTGATCTCAATTAACTTCAAAGGAATCCACAGCTTTTCATTTCCTGTGGAAACAAAAGCACAACCTCTCCCCCAACACAACACATTGTCTGACTTCCATTTTGAAGCCAAGACACCCCTAAAGTATCTAGGCTGGTTTAATTCCGCAGTCCCTTCCACAATCCAGTGTCTCTCAGCAGCTGCCATTCTCTCTTCACTAGCATTTAAAAAGTTCAAAATTAGGGGTTGGGGATTTAGCTCAGTGGCAGAGCGCTTGCCTAGCAAGCGCAAGGCCCTGGGTTCCTCAGCTCTGGAAAAAAAAGTTCAAAATTAACCAAGCACCATATAAGGTCCAAACTCCCTGTGTTATAATATTTTCCATCTTTATGTGGGTTTTATATATATATATATAGATAGATAGATAGATAGATAGATAGATATAGATATAGATATAGATATAACCTTATTCTCTTTTTAAAGACTTTATTATGTAAATGTAACCATCTTGTTAAATAAGAAACACAGAGCCAATGCAGAGATGAAAGCCCAAGAGGTCAGAGCAATAGCTAAGAGCTAAAAACCTTACTCTTCACTGCCGCTGCTGTCCTCCTCAGCAAGAGACCTACATCCTATGTGTTTGTCCTTTTTATTGACTTTCTATTCTGCCTTCTCATTGGTTGCAAACCCAACCACATGACCTCCTCATCACTGCCCATCTATACAGACCTCCAGGTCTTCTATGGTTGGTATTGAGATTAAAGGTGTGTGTCTCCATGCTGGCTGTATCCTTGAACACACAGAGATCTGCCTAGCTCTGCCTCCCAAGTGCTGGGATTAAAGGCGTGCACCACCACCGCCCAGCTTCTGCTATGGCTTGCTATTAGCTCTGACCCCCAGGCAACTTTATTTATTAACATACAAATAAAATCACATTTCAGTACAAATAAAATATCACCATATTATTATTTTTTAATTATTTTTTCTATGACTGTCTATACCCATTTTCATTTCTTTCTTTAGCATCTACACACATTTTTAAGCCTACTCTACTTGTCGAGATGTTTTCTACATCTGGACCTGACTTTCTGTGCATCTGCAGCTTTCTTTGACCATGAGACAAACCTTAAATGGCCATGCCAGCTGCCCCAGAGCTCTGGTGGCTGGCTCCACCATCCCCCCCCCCCCCTATCCCCCCCCCCCCAGTTCCATGAGAGCCTAGCTTCATGGCAGCACCTGCAAGAGCTGTGTTTACCACCCCAGCTCTGGGAATGTGCTGAGTCCGATTGGCAGGCATTTTTGCCTATCAGGCCAGCTGCTCAAGTGCTCTGCTACACAGCCAGGGCCTCTTAAAAGAGCTGTGCCTCTGTACATCATGAGTAATGGGCTCTGTGTATGTGCCCCACTTTGGGCACCATATAATATATAGTTGGATTTTTCTTTGGGCTGCCAGACAGCTCCCAAATAACCACACAGAGACTTCTTTTGTTGTTGTTGTTGTTGTTGTTTTGGTTTTTTGGTTTTTTGAGACAGGATTTCTCTGGGAAACAGTTCTGACTGTCCTGGAACTCACTCTGTAGACCAGGCTGGCCTGGAACTCACAGAGATCTGCCTGCCTCTGCCTCCTTAGTGCTGGGATTAAAGGCGTGCACCACCACTGCCCGGCCAGAGACTTCTTATTAATTATGAAAGCTCGGCCTTAGCTTAGGCTTTTCCCACTAGCTCTTATAACTTAATTAACCCATTTATATTAATCTACATTTTGCCTTGTGGCTTTTTACCTTCCTTTCATTCTATATGTCCAACTTCCTCCAGGTCTCATTGGTGTCTCTCTGCACCTCAGTTATCTCCTCCTACTTCCTCTCTCTGTGCCTAGAAGCCTTGTCTATACCTCCTGCTTAGCCATTGGCCATTCAGTTTTTTATTATACTAATCACAGCAATACATTTTCACACAGTGTACTGTGTGAAATATCCCACAACACTGTCACTCCAATTATAGTGTATGAACTGCTAAGGCAAACAACACCTTTTAAGCTTTTTTAGAAGGCATAAAATCTCAGCTGAGACTTGAGATAATTTACCACAAAACCCAATTCTTTCCCTGCCCTTAGATTTGCAGCCAGCTGGGTCATGTGAACTTCCCCAAGTCCACACGCACACTGTGAGCATGGCTGCAATCCCCAGCTGAACCCATCGGCGTGCGTGGTGAACAGAGTCTGTTGTGCTCAGACACATGGAGCATCCCAAGTGAGATGAAAAGAAATGAATATCAGGTCCCAACTCGCAGGCATTTCAGATCTAAAAATACAAAGATATGCATTACACCCAGAAAACATTTTGGAAATCATTGGCCAGAAGGAATACACTGAATACTTACTGAGGTCCTAGTGACGTGTTGGGACATAGTGGTCAAATAAATCAGACTGGGTGCCTAACCTTAAGGAGTTCATGGTCTGGTAAAATAGGTACTAAAATGAAAAATAGGAAATAGGTGCAGCTATTTAAGAAAAGGAGACCTCAGCTGTGTACCCACAGCCCTGACAACCAGCCAAATTTGGAACTCGACTGGGAATAATGTTAAGGGTGTGTATCACAGCCTGAGGGCATGTAGGAAGGGCAGCCGGGAAGAAAGCCTGAGTTCTGGGAAAAGGATGGGGTGTAGCTGAGGAAGTTTCCAGTGGTGTGTCCCTGGGGGTCTGATCGGAGGGCTTTGAGTGCTGAGCTAAGGCTCTGCTCTTTCAGGGGACCTGAGTTCAGTTCCCAGCTTCCATATCAGGTGGCCCATAACTCTAGCCCTAAGTGATCTGGTCCCTCTGGCCTCTCCTCTGCAATTACATGCCCATGACCACATACAGACACACCCACCCACACATAATTAGACACTAACAAACAAAAGGTTAGTATGTGTCCTCCTCACCTTGGGAAAATGTAGAAAGTAAGAGCCCCATTGCACAGCCACATATACCTACAATCCCAGCACTCAGGAGGCAATGGCAGCAGTTCTCCGTGAGTTCAAGACAGCCTGGTCAACATAGCAGGTTTCAGACCACAGTTATACTGTGAGACCTGACCCTGTCTCAAACAAATAAAAACACACAAAACAAAACACAAGAATTGGAGTTAACTGTCCAGTGCTATTTTCTCTACATTTCAGTATCTCCCTCTCCCCTATTTCTCTCAACAAAACAAAAGCAGGGTGTAGCCTCTGCATGCCTATAAAGCACAATCCTCCAGTAGCAACCTCCTGAGTACTGGGATTACCGGTGTGTACCACCATGCCCGAATGTTCTCAAATCTTTCTATTTCCCTATAGTTAAGGTGCTCATTCATTGATTTGACAGATTTACCAACACACCAACCACATTTCAGACCTATCATAACATGTGATGTGTTGAGAAAGTTACCTTTCAACACTGGTAAGTGTGAAATATACAAATGAAGGGCAGAAGGCATATCTGGAGCATGTGGTTTATGTCTGAGCTGTCGGCGTTTAAGACAATTTAGCGAAGGCAGAGAAACGGCAATGCTGATCTCTGCTTTTGATCCTGCATTCTTCCATACCTGCCAAGCCCTCCTCTGCCCTAAGCCCAGCTTTAAGTTCTGTTGATGTAGATCGGAGACTGCTCCCCAGGAGCTTCAAGCTTAATGTAACACAAGCATTTTCTGTGTTCAGGCTCTTTCCACCATTAAGAGCAATTGCTGCCGGGCAGCGGTGGCACATGCATTTAATCCCAGTACTCAGGAGGCAGAGCCAGGTGGATCTCTCTGAGTTCAAGGCCAGCCTGGTCTACAGAACAAGATCCAGGACAGGCACCAAAACTACAGAGAAACCCTGTCTCGAAAAACAAACAAACAAACAAACAAAGAGCAATTGCCATTTGCTTAGTGTGTGATGCCTCAGTGTCACACTAAATGTCACGTGTTGTTTTCATTAACTATCTTAAATCAGTCTCAGACATTGCTAAGATTTATACTACACAAGGGCAGGGGTTTTTGTCTGTTCACTAATGTACACTTAAAATCTGGAAGAGTGCTTGCTACAGGGAAGGATTTGTCTATTTACTTTTTATCTATTTGTTTGTTTGTTTATTTGAGACAGGGTCTTACTTTGTAGCTCTGGCTGGCCTGGAACTCACTATGTAGATCGGGCTGTTGTTCAAAGGGCCAGGCCACTGGGTTTGGGGGTCAGACAGTTCAAATTCCAGAAGGGTCTCAGCTCTGCCTCTTCCTGTGTGGGGAGGACTCAAGCACATCTCCTACTGATCCTCAGTTTACACATCTGTGAGATGGAAGTAAAGTGTGTCTCCCTGACAAAGCTGTTTATTCATTCTTTATGGGTTGGCTAGAAAGACAAGGAAAATTATGTAAGTGTTTTGCCTGCATGTATGTGAACCATGTGCATGCAGTGCCCCAAAACACCAGAAGAGGGCATCTGCATCCCAGGAACAGGAGTTACAGACTGTAGTGAGCTGCCACGTGGGTGTTGCTGTATAAACCTGGGTCCTCTGTGCTCTTAACTACTGAGCCATCCTTCTGCCCATTGTTTCGGTTTTCTGAGATAAGGTCTGAAGTAGCCAGGCTAGTTTAGAACTAGCATTAAGTCAACAACGACCTCGAGCATGCCTCCACCTCCTGATCGCTGGAATTACAGGTCTGAACCACCACACCCAGCAAAAAGCTCTTAAAATAAATTGTGTTGTATTGTGAGTTCTAGACCGGCATGGGCTGCAGAGTGAGGCCCTGTCTCACTTCCCTATACACACTGTTGATTAAATGGCGTGCTGCTCATGGATGGCCGCCGCTGCGGCAGCCATGCTGATGGAGGAGAGTGCTAGAGGAGGAATCACAGGCCATGGTTACCTTTTTAGAGCTTTATTGGGATGAGGGGAGAGAAAGGGAGAGAGAGAGAGAGAGAGAGAGAGAGAGAGAGAGAGAGGGAGAGAGAGAGAGAGAGAGAGAGAAGAAAGAGAAGGAGATCCAGACAGAAGGAAGGAGCGGAAAGGAAAGAGAGGGATGCACAGAGGGCCCACCCGCTTTTTAGGCTGGGACGCCATTGCAGGCTGATGATGTAATTAAGGACAGAATCCTTACACACACCAAGAAACAAAACCAAAAACCTTTTAGTGATTTATTGTCAGTAAATGTGTCTATATACTATTATACGTAGCTATAGACCTGGGGTCATGTAAAAAGGTCTCTAGTGACAGGGGCTCAGGAGTGGAAAAGGTTTAAGAAACCCTGATGTAGCCGGGCAGTGGTGGCGTATGCCTTTAATCCCAGCACTTGAGAGGCGGAGGCTGGGGGATCTGTGAGGCCAGCCTGGTCTACAGAGAGAGTTCCTGGACAGCCAGGGTTGTTCAGAGAACCTTTGTCTCTAAAAAATCTAAAAAAGAAAAAGAAAAAGAGAGAGAGAAAATATTTTTATGATTTACTTGTGTGTCCATCTGCATATAAGGACAGAGGGCTGGCAGGCCACCTGTTGCAACTTGCCTGACATGTGTGCTGGGAATCGAACTTGGGTCCTCTGCAAGAACACTATGTGCTCTTAACCACTGAGCCATCTCTCCAGCCTGTAGATTAGGGTTTCTTTCCTTTTTTTTTTTATCTTTCTTTTCTTTTTTTTTTTTTTTTTTGTTTTTGTTTTTTCAAGACATGGTTTCTCTGTGTAACAGTCCTGGCTGTCCTGGAACTCTCTCTGTAGACCAGGCTGGCCTCGGACTCACAGAGATCCCCCCAGCCTCTGCCTCCCAAATGCTGGGATTAAAGGCGTGCACCACTACCTCCCAGCAATAATAAAAACATTTTTTTTTTAAAAAAATAAAAAGAGTCAAGCGGGTTCCAGAGCTGCCAGAGCTACACAGAGAAACCCTGTCTAGAAACAAAGGAAAAGAAAAAGAAAGAGAACCGAATGCCCTAATACAGAGTAGGTCAAAGATGAAGTTGGGAAGGTTCCCACCCGACTTGTTACCCTGAGGGAGAAAAAGGAGTTCAGGGCTGTCATCAACTTCCACTGTGCCTTGGTACCAAGGCCCTTCTTCAGTGAACTCCAGTTCTCTCCCTTGTTTCAAGCTCAGCGCTGGAAGTTCATAGATCTGCCGCTTTAAGCTGGTTCTGGGCCAGGCAGGTCACGTGAGGATGGTGTGACTCGCATTCAGTCACCCTTGATATGCAGTCTGGGCAGGGGTGACAGCTGTCACAGCCTGGGGTAGGAGGAGGGAGGCAGTGAGGGAGGGCTGTAGGCTCCTGGGCTTGAGCGATTGGCTGGCCACAGCAGGAAACACAGGTCTCCCCGACCGACCGCTGCGCTGCCCTGTTCCCAGGTTCCCAAGAAATCTGGAAGGACTTGAAGCCGGGAAAGTCTTAGTATGATTGTGAACGAACCGTGCTCTGGTTCTGTGTCACCATTAGTGCAAGGCTGCTGAGGAAAGCGAGCTAAGACACAAATACCAATCCCAAGGCTCCAAAATGATGTCATAGTAAAACGTAATTGGTCCTGCATCTCTGCAACAGGCAGGATCCTGGTAGCGTGCTGTGTGACCTTTACTTGTCTGAATGCCTTTTTAAACGAAGACCTGTTAGACCGGGCGTGGTGGTAAACGCCTATGACGCTAGGGAGGTGGAGGCAGGAGGATCAGGAGTTCAAGGACTGCCTTGGCTCTGTGTTAATAACATGTTCAAGCAGGTGGAAGGTGTGACGGCAGCCTGTCCCGGCCAGTGGGGGAGAGGTTGGCGGCTGGACGATCTCTGTGAGTTCCAGGCCAGCTGATGTTATGCTTTGAGACCCCGTCTCAAAAACAAACACACAAACAATTGGAGGCCACCTAGACTATATGCCTAAGACCCTACCACAGAAGACGAGAGTGGAGGTGGAGTGAGGGGCTCCTGGAGAGATGGCGCTTGCACTGGACCTGGATTCCATGGGAACCCACATGGCAGCACACTACTGCCTATAACTGTAGTTCCAGTAGATCCAACAATCTTGTCTGGCCTCTGCAGGCACCAGGCATGCACCTGGTGCAAATACATACATATGAGCCAAACATTCACAAACATAAAATTAATTAAAAAAAATATGAAAACAAAACAACAAAATTACTTCAGCTGATACTTGAGAACACTACCCAAAGTTCTCTGGCCTTACACTCAGGTGAACACACAAGAACATACACATACACAAACACACACACATTCACAAATAATTGCAATAGAAAAAGAGTCACAGCTGGGCGGTGGTGGCCCACGCCTTTGATCCCAGCATTCCAGAGGCAGGAGCCAGGTGGATCTCTGTGAGTTCAAGGCCAGCCTGGTCTACAGAACGAGATCCAGGACAGGCACTAAAACTATACAGAGAAACCCTGCCTCGAAAAACAAAAACAAAAAAAAATAAAAGAAAGAAAAAGAGTCATTGGCCCACCTTTAAGTGGACTCAGCTGCCTCTCTCTTGCCCACACTCTTCCTCAACATGCACACAGCCATCTTCCATTGGCCATTTCCACCCAGGAAAAGGAATCATATCGAATGTCCACTCTTCAGAGCCTACATTCTTTGGGCCCCTTTGCTGATGCAAGCAAGGGTGATGACTTGCTTCCTGTCAGCACTGAGGATCTATTCATGTATGGATTCTATCCATATAAGGAAAATGAACATCATTTAGTATTATTGCTGAAAGTTATTTAACTGAATTTGGTATTTGAAAAAAATTATCTTTTAGAGTTTCAAATAAAAAATGTATGAGAACCCGAATACTTTTAAGAACCATATTAAAGGCTGTTTTAAAGTACAATAAATACTAAATGAAACAGTTTCATATTATTACTGTCCAAAGGATCACTAATAGTCACCATAAAAAGAAACCAGTGAAGGCATTTAGGGAGGAATTGGCCTGCAATGGTACTGTACTTGAGCCTCCAGAATATGGAGAAGTAAAATCCTTCAGCTACAGGATGATCAGAATAAGGACATGTGGCAGTTCCACAGAGAGAGTGGACAGGCTAAGGATGATCAGCTGAAGGTTCATGAGTTTCCAAGTGCTTCCGGCTCTCAGAAGTTTCAGTGAGGATTTCCTTGCAGTGAGGAGAATTTGCCTTCTGTACCTTGTCACAAGTTTAAAAACCTCACAGCTTGTCTAATGTCCTTGGAACTACCTGAAAGACTCAATAAACAAACAGACAAAAAGGGCAGACACAGTGCCTGTCTAACATGCGTGAAGGCCTGGGTTAGATCCATAGCCTCACATACCCCAGCATGGTGATGCGCTCCAGAGGTAGAGGCTGGAGGAGGATCTTTGAGTTTAAGCCAGTCTAAGATAAATGAAACTCTCAAAAACCAACCAACCAACTAAACAAACAAACAAACAAACAACACACTCAAGCTGTGCTGACTAATTTTATGTCAATTTGACAGAAGCTAGAGCAGTGGTTCTCAACTTTCCTAATGCTGTGACCCTTTAACACAGTTCCTCATGTTGTGGTGACCCCCCCAACCATAACATTTTTTTGTTTCTACTTCATAACTGTAATGTTGCTACTGTTATGAATCATAATACAAATATCTGTGTTTTCCAATGGTCTTAGGGGACCCCTGTGAAAGTGTCATCCAACCCCAAGGGGCTGCAACCCACGGGTTGAGAACTACTGGGTTAGATTCATCTGAGAAGAGGGAACCCCAGTTTCGAAAATGTATTGATAAGATTGGGCTGTAAGCAAGCCTGTAGAGCATTTTCTTAATTAGTGATTGATATGAGAGGACCCAGGCCGTTGTGCATGAGGTCATCCCTGGGCTGGTTAAGCAAGAAAGCAGGTAGAGCAAGCCATGATGAGCAAGCCAGTAAGGAGTACCCCTCTGCATCAGCTCCTGTCTCCAGGTTCTGGTCCTATTTGAATTGCTGTCCTGACTTCTGTCAGTGATGGACTGCGGATGTGGAAGTATAAGCCAAATAAACCCTTTCCTCCCCAACTTGCTTTTGGTCACAGTGTTTAATCACAGCAATAGAAACCCTAACTAGGACATTAACAGAAAGCAGATATCAATGCTTCTCCTGAAACAGCTCCTAAGACTAACTATGGGGACCTGGAAATGTGGTTTGGGGTTAAGAAGTCTGGCTGCTTTTCCAGATGACCCTGGTTTGATTCCCAGCACCCATATGGTGGCCCACCACAGTCTACAATTCCAGGTCCAGGGAATCTGAAACTCTCTTCTGGGTACCAGGTATACAGGTGGTGCACAGACCTACTTGTGAACAAAACACCCACACACGTTAAAGAAAAAAGAAAGAAAACTACCGAATATGTCTTGAGATGGCATTTTAAAAAGGATTTAACTATTCTTTTAATATCTTGTATGCTTGTATATGTCTGTGTGTATATATGCACACCAAGGCAGTGCCCAGTGAGGTCAGAAGAGGGCATTGAGTCCTGTGGAACTAGAGTTACAGGTGTTTGTGAGCTGCCCAGTGTAGGTGTTGGGATATGAACTTAGCTCCTCATGACTGAGCCACAGTTGTCCTTAACCATTGAACCATCTCTCCAGCCCAGATGGCATGTTTCTAACAAGTGCTCTTACTATTTTGTCTGCTTATAAAAGTCACATGATTTTTTAGATAGGATCTCATATCCAAGTATGACCACGAGCCTCTGATTTTCCTGCTTCCGTCACCAGTACTAGGATTATAGGCATGTATCTATGCACAGTTTATTAGGTGCTGGGGAGCGGACACCTTCCAGGGTGCTAGTAAGTACTGAAATAACTGGGGCTATATCCCCAGCCCCAGTACAGGATTTGAATAAAAAATAAATATGGAGGCAGAGAGGTGGTGGCGCACGCCTTTAATCCCAGCACTCAGGAGGCAGAGGCAGGCGGATCTCTATGAGTTCTGGACAGCCAGGGCCACACAGAGAAATCCTGGCTTGAAAAACCAATAAATAAATAAATATGGAATACAAACACAAACATTGGAATTCCCTTGTACAATATCCCACACTCCGTTCTAACTCACAGTCAGCAACTATTACTAATAGTTCAGGATAGGTGAATACTTACATCTTTATAGCTGGACGTCCTATCAGAGTTTTCATCTGCTAAGCAAGTTCTCTATTACTAAGTTAACTCTCAGTCCCCAGGGTTTAATTTTTATTTAGCTTTATTTTTTAGGTTTAGTTTTTTACTTAAGGCAATCTTGTTATGTAGCCCAGGGTGGCCTTGGACACAGAGCTATTTTCCAGTTCCAGTCACCTGAATATAAACATATGTGTCTTAGTTAGTGTATCTATTGCCATGATGAAATACTATGACCAAAAAGCAGCTGGAGAGGAAAGGGTTTATTTGGCTTACCCTTCCACATTGCTGTTCATCACTGAAGGAAGTCAGGACAGGAACTCAAATAGGGCAGGATCCTGGAGGCAGGAGCTGATGCAGAGGCTATGGAGGGGAGCTGCTTACTGGCTAGCTTTTCTTGACTTGCTCAGCCTGTTATTTTTTTTTTTTTTTATAGAACCCAGGACCACCAGCCCAGGGATGGCACCACCCACCATGGGCTAGGCCCTCTCCCATTGATCACTAATTGAGAAAATGCCTTACAGCTAGATCTCATAGAGGCATTTCCTCAACTGAGACTCCTTCTTCTCTGATGACTCTAGCTCTTGTCAAATTGACACATAAACCAGCCAGTACAATTGACTCCTTGTCAACTGACACACAAATACATCACTAATAAGCCACACCTGCTGTGGGATATTCTGTATGGCAAATGTGTTGCTAATAAAGCACTGATTGGCCAGTGGCTAGGCAGGAAGTAGGCGGGACTAACAGAGAGAATTAAAAGAGCAGGAAGGCAGAAGGAGACTGCCTGCCAGCCTGCCAGCCAGCAACCGCCAGGACAAGCAGCATGTAAAGATGCCGGTAAGCCACGAGCCATGTGGCAAGATATAGATTTATGGAAATGGATAACTTAAGATATAAGGACAGTTAGCAAGAAGTCTGCCACGGCCATACAGTTTATAAGCAATAGAAGTCTCTGTGTTTCCTTGGTTGGGTCTGAGCGGCTGTGGGACTGGCAGGTGAAAGAGATTTATCCTGACTGTGGGCCAGGCAGGAAAACTCTAGCTACACACACCCTTCATCTCTTATTCATTCCCAAGATCTCACATCAAAAACATAAATAACTTTAAAAGTCCCACAGTCTTTACAAATTCAAACACATTAAAATTTCAGTCCCTTTAAAATAGCCAATCTCTCTCTTCTGCCCACCCCCCATCTCTCTCCCTGCACGTGTTTTTCACAGGCCTGGTCACTCTCTTCTGTCTCCACGCCTCCTCCTAATAAAGCTCTGATACTGGAAAAAAATAAATAAAAAATAAAAATAAAATAGATAATCTTTTAAAATTCAAAATCTTATAAAATTCAAGTTCTCTCAACTATGGGCTCCAGTAAAATACTTTTGTTGTATGATATTTTGTTTGTGTTCTGACAAATAAAGCTTGCCTGGAAATCAGAGGACAGAGCTAGCCACTAGTTAACCATAGAGGCCAGGCAGTGGTGGCTCACACCTTTAATCCCAGCACTTGGGAGGCTCATGCCTTTAATCCCAGCACTTGGGAGGAGCATGCCTTTAATCCCAGTACTAGGAAGTTGGCGACAGGAATATAAGGCAGGGGGAGACAAGATCTAGCGCCCATCTAGTCTGAGGATTTGTAAAGACAGGATCGCCCATTTGGTCTGAGATTTCATAGAGGTAAGAAGTCTCTGGTGGCTGGCTGCTCTGCCTCTCTGATCTTTCAGCTTTCATCCTAATATCTGACTCTGGGTTTTTATTGTTAAAACTAATTAGGATCTTGCTTCATACTTTCTTACTTCAAGAGGGAAAAATCAGGACACAATCGCAATCAAGTCAAAAGCAAACTCAAATTCCAACTGTCCAGTGGCTTGGATCTACTCATGGTCTTCTGGACTCCTCCGAAGGGTTTGGGTCACTTCTGCAGCTCTGCCCTCTGCAGCACACAGCCTGTCTCCTAGGCTCCACTGCTGCTGCTATTCGTGGTGGTCTTCCCATGGTACTGGCATCTCCAAAACACCAGGGACTTCTGCTGCAACTGGACTGCACTTTCACCAAGATCCTCTCATAGGCTCTCCCCACGGTGCCAAGTCCCAATTTCTCTGTAGGACCCCTTCAGTCCTGGGCCTTCAACTGCCACTGAGGCTGCACCTTCAACAATGGCCTCCCCGGCCTCTCACAGTGCCAAGCCTCAACTGCTCTCCATGACCCCTTCATGCCTTCAAAACTTGTACCACCTGGGTGACTCTTACAATATTACCAAGTCCAGCTGCCAGCACGAGGTACAACCTTGGCCACCTCTGGAACACAGCTTCTATGTGCCGACTCTCAGGAAACACTTCCCAGAAGATTTCACATCAGTGATGCTGGTCTCTTCTTAATCACTGCTAATTTCTTAGCTCTAGCCAACCAGCACCAAATACCCGAGCAAAACAACGTTTCGCTTTATTAATTCTGGGATCTTATTAATCACAGCTGATTCTTCAGCTCCAGCTGACCATAACCACAGAATCTTAATTCAAAATAACAAATGGCCCTGATGATGTCTTTAAACTTCCTTCTGAAACATCACAACCCAGGCCTCCATCTTCTCACTGCTCTCAACCTTCTTCTCCTTCTTTCTCTCTCTCTCTTCTTCTTCTTTTTTGTTTTGTTTGTTTGTTTGTTTGTTTGTTTGTTTTGAGACAGGGTTTCTCTGTGTAGCTTTGCGCCTTTCCTGGAACTCACTCTGTAGCCCAGGCTGGCCTCGAACTCACAGAGATCCACCTGGCACTGCCTCCCGAGTGCTGGGATTAAAGGCGTGCGCCACCACCGCCCAGCTTTCTTCTTCTTTTATATTTTCTTGGTTTTTCAAGACAAGGCTTCTCTGTGTAGCTCTGGCTGTCCTGGAGTCCTGGAATTAAATGCATTTGCCACCACACTGGACTGCTTTCAACATTCTCATCTTTCAAGCTCCCACCAAGCATCCCACAGAGCTCTTAACACTCAATGGTTCTTCTGGCCCAAAGTCCCAAAGTCCATCCACAATTCTAAAAACATGGTCAGGTCTGTCACAGCAATACTCCACACTCTTTCTTCTCTGATGATTCTAGCTTGTGTCAAGTTGACACACAAAACCAGCCAGTATAATGTGTCATCATGCCTGACTGAAACTAATTTTTAGGAAAAGGGTCTCATCTAACCCTGGCTGGCCTTGAACCTGATTTGTAACTGAGGATGATCTTGAACCTCTGGCCCTCTTGCCTCCACCTCACACGTGCTAGGATTGCACCATATCTGTCTTATAAAGCGACAGGGACTTGAACCCAGGGTACAAAGCAAGTTCTCCAGCAGATGAACTACTTCCTCAACCTAATCATTATTATTGGTTTTTTGAGACAGGGTTTCTCTGTGTAGCCCTGGCTGTCCTGAACTCACTCTGTAGACCAGGCTGGCCTTGAACTCACAGAATCTTTCTGCTTCTGTCTCCTTAGTGCTGGGATTAAAGGCTTGTGCTACCACCACCCAGCCTAATTTTTTTTTTAAGAAATGGCTTGCTGTTTTCCCAAGTTATCCTGGAACTCCTGGGACCGACCCCATGAGTGTTAGGTAAGCACTCTATCCTTAAAGGTAAAGGTAAGCTAAATCCTTTACCCCAGCACATTTTAAATGTTAGTAAATATCATGAAATTTCTCTCCAAACAGAAAGCATCAATTTATAGTTCTACCAATAGTGTATAGGAATGCTAACTTCCCACCATGCACATGAGCATAGGAGGCCAATCCTTTTTTTCAGGAGTCTGTTCTCTTCCTCTGTCATGTAAGTCTCAGAGATAAAACCCAGCTGGTCAGCCTTGGCAGCAAGTACCTTTACCCACTGAGTCATCTTGCTGGCCTCAATCCTTTTTTCTTAAAGATTAAAAATTTAAAATTTATGTCTATGTGTCTCTGTGTGTGTGTACCATGTGTGTAGGTGCTCCAGGAAGCCAGAAGAGGGCATCTGATCTCCCAGAGCTGGAGTTACAGGTGGTTGTGACCCTCCAGATATGGGCTAGGAACTGAATTCCCATCCTCTGCATCCTCTGCAAGAACTTCAAGTGCTCTTGACTATGGATCCATCTCTTCAGCCTCTAGGATGCCAGCTGTCCTGGAACTCGATCTGTAGACCAGGCTGTCCTGGAACTCACAGAGATCCACCTGCCTCTGCCTCCGAGTGCTGGGATTAAAGGCATGTGCCACCACCGCCCAGTGTGGAGTTGATTCTTTCCTTCCACTTTGATATGAGATCTGAGGATCAAACTCAGATCACCAGGCCTGTGCAGCAAGTACCACTACCCACTGAGCCATCTTGCGGGCCCACACTGTTTTTAATTGGCTTTCATCATTAAGAATAAGAGCTTATCATATGTATTAGCTGATGCTTTTCCTGTTCTGAGAGCTGCATGCTTTTGATTGAAACCTTCTGGTTTTTAGAATTGCATCCTTCAAACCCTAGTCACTATTAAAGCACCAGGAATGTTACTGAATGAGTGAGGAGAATTCGGTGAAGACTAAATGGAATTGTGTAAGCACCCAACCAGGGGTTAATGACCCATCAGTATCGGTTGAATCTAAGTCTGGAGTTAGAAAGTGAGCTTTGCAATTACTTGAGTTCTTCCCGCCAGCATCTGGGATGTCAGCTGTGAACTGCAGGATCAGAACAGCTCCTTCACAGTGTTTTACGGAAAATCACTTCTACAAACGTGCTTATCTGCAACACGGAAGCATGCCTGCTAGCTGTATATCACACTTACAGAAAAGGGTTATTAGGTGAAAAACAGGAGGTTAATTTGTGATAAACTGATCAATGTATTCGTTGAGCAGCTGAGACTTTTACAAAATAAGCATGAACATTTGTAAGAACACGTAAGAGCTGGTCTATCTTGGTGGGAGAGCACTTGCCTAGCACGTGAGGCTCTGGGTTTGATCTCAGCATTAGAGAACTGAGGGAAATAATCCCACAGAGATAATGAAAGGGCTTTTCAAAATGAAGCAGCAGCTTACTGTTCTTTTAAAGATCTTACATTTCTTTATAAAATTTGTAGCACACTTGATCACAGCTCTGGGGAGGCAGAGGCAGGTGGATCTCTGTTCATTCCAGGCCAGCTTGGTCTACAGAGTGAGTTCTAGGACAGCTAGAACTAGTACACAGTGAAACCCTGTCTCAAAAACAAAAACAAAAAAACCAAACAAGAAGTCTGATTGTGTGACTTAGTATGTGTCCTGGTGGTGCCTCTGTTTTCACCAGCCCTCTACTGCCCTCTACTGCTCAGTGCACGCCATGCAGTTTAACACCATGAAAAGGACTAAGTGAAAAGCTGTACTTGGGGCCAGTCCTTGACTTCGATTGTCTGTAGCATCCTCACTGAGCCCTGCTCTATTCTTATTTTATTTTCTCATAGTGTTGGTGATCCAGCTTGAACATGCCAGGCAAATGCCCTACCACTAAGCTATACCACAACCCGTTCCTCTGTTCTTGACCCTCTCACCAGCAGAAGAGACAGAAATCAATCTGGTGGGAGACACCTGCTTTTATGTCATTCCGGGCGTGACAAGAAACATTTCTGCAACAATTACTCTGAACCAGACACCATGCAAATCACATAGCATGCACAGATCTTTTAGTTACATTGACAGGTGGACATAGATTTGTATTTACAGAATAGGAATGAGGTCTAAGCTAGTAACTTAATAAATATGGCATTGGAATTCTTACTTTTTTTCTCTGAATTTGTTTGTTGTTGCTCCTGTCTTTTGAGACAGGGTCTCACTATATAGCTCAGGTTGGCCTCAACTTAGTATGTAGTCAAGGATGACCCTTAAGAAAAAATAAAAACAGGATGACTTTGAAGTCCTGATCCTCCAGCCTCTACACCTAGTTTTTAGATAAGGATAGGGACTTTTAAAAAAATGGTTTACATTTATTTATTTGTGAGAGGAGAGGAGTTTGTGCCACACCATCTCACTGGCTCTCCTTCTCCTCCTTTCCTTTTCTCCCTTGCACTGAGGATTGAACCCTAGGACCTTGAGCATGATAGGCCAGAGCTATCCCACTGAGCTCCATCCTCAGAGTGGGATAGTGATTCTCAACTAAGATCTGTCTGTCCTCCAAAGCTAGTCCTTTCCTAACATATTACACAGAATATATCAAGTAATATGAAACACTGAGAAAGAA
>CABHPP010131854.1:0-41102 GCA_902168425.1 Peromyscus attwateri | reverse complement strand
GAAAGAAAGAAAGAAAGAAAGAAAGAAAGAAAGAAAGAAAGAAAGAAGATTGAACAGGGCTATGAGCTCAGAGGTCAGCGGGGGCATACATGGGAAAGTCACCTTCAAACAGATGCAAAGGCATTTCAGGGAAGGAAAAGGAATTGTGTCTCTTTCTTAGTTTATAAAATGTGATTTTTATCACTCTGTGTGTGTGTGTGTGTGTGTGTGTGTGTGTGTGTGTGTAATAACAGCACAGAATCACAGGCTTTCCTGGGACAGCTCCATACTTGCTAGTTCGGTCACATTGTCCATCCTCTGCTTCCTCCTGTCACCGCCCTGGACCCAAATAGGCCCTTGCTACTTTCTTTCTTTTGAAAAAAAAACTATTTTTATGTTATATGTATGTGTGTTTTTGCCTCTCTGTGTGTGTGTGTGAGTGTGTGTGTGTGTGTGTGTATGTGTGTGTATGTATGTGTGTGTGTGTGTGTGTGTGTGTGTGTTGACACCCCAAAGGAGACTGATCCTCCCTCAGCACTCATCCCTTGTCCACAGCTAAGAGAGGTCTTTTTAATAAACACCACAGGAGTAACAACACATGTGTTTCATTCCTGTCTTACAGGATACATTAAAAAGCCATTCAAATGGAACATGGAACAGAACATTAAGCTAAACTCTATAAATATCTAGAAGAAAGCAGAAAGCCTTTGGGGTCCAGGAAATGATTTTTGGATGTGGCACCAAACATGAAAACATTGATAAATGGGACTCTCTGAAAAGACTGTGGGAAGGGAAGTGGAAGCTGGGTGGGAACACACCTGATGAAACACGCTTCTGATGAAAGACCTTTGAGGAGGACTGGAAAGAGAGTGGTCGAAACACACAGAATCTGCTAAAACACCTGAGAGCCACTGTCACTGACGTAGACACAAGAGGGTGTGCTCAGAGTCCTTGGCTCTGAGGGGAGCATATAGTAAAAGTAGGAGAGAACACAGTGCCACTTCTATGAGAATGGCCATGATAAGAAGACTGGTCATCCAAGAGCTGGCAGGTGGGATGGTTAGTGTCGCCAACTTGACAGGATCAGGAATCACCAGCAACACAAGCCTCTGGGCATGTCTGTGGTAGAGTTTCCAGGTTACATCCACTGAAGAGGGAGGACCCACCCTGAATGCTGGTGGCACCATCCCATGGGCTGGGATTCTGGGATGAACACAAGGTGAGCTGAGCACCAATGTTACCTCTGTCTGCTCCTTGACTGTGGCTGCAACATGGCCAGCTGCCGTGAGTGCCCACAGCCATGCCTTCCCTGCCGTGACAGACTGCTCCCTCAAACGCTGAGCCAGACCATCCCTTCCCTCCTTAAGCCGCTCCTGTCAGGTGTTTTTGTCTCAGCAGTGAGAAGGGCAATACAGCAGAGCTGCAGAAGAACCATGGAGAGCCACTGCTCTTCCACATGCTACAGGAAGATCCACTCAAAGGTGTGTGAATGTCCATAGGAGCTTCATCACAATCCCCCAAACTGAAAACATGTCCAACTTCCATCCCCAGATAAGTAGACAAAAGCTTGGCACATTCCTGACATGGAACCACACTACCATGGCTCAGCAAGAAGAGGAAGTGAAATATGGATGCCTGTGACCGCACAAAAGAACCGCCACGTAGTGAACAGTGAAAAAGCAACCCATGGCCGTGTGTTGGCGGCACTGTTCCATTCGCAAAATCTAGAAAATCCAGGCGTTATCTCAACAGGTGGGAGGGGCAGAATGGCACAATGGGAACCTTGGGTGTGATTGTGATGGTTTGTGAGCACACCCATGTGTCAGCGCTCCTTAATAATGTTAATTTCATTCAGTAACACCTTCGCAAATCGGTTAAGAAAAAAAAAAAATGAGTCTGCATTCTGGGAGCATGCTGTGTCACCAGAAGAAAGAAGAGAAGGAGTGAGAAGAGCCAGGTGTGTGTAAGAAATATTTCATTATGGTCCATTTTCAGAATACGGTGTATTCAGAGCTCACCAGAGGACTACAGGTAACGACGAGTTAGGCCCCTGTCCTCCCCAGTTAGCAGATGGCAACAGCTATTTTTTAGTTTATCTTAGGTTGAAAAGTTATAGTCTGCCAGGTAACTGAGCTGAGTATCTGGAGAGGGAGGGGATCTGGAGCCCCTGAGGACAGGGCATTGGGGAAGGGGACAAGGCTAAGGAGAGGATGATTTTAACTTTCTGGAGAACCAGCTTATGGGAAACAAAGGGCAGGGGTGTTTTTGTAATCAGGGACCATAAAAACCACTATATGGGGACTCGAACAGTTAAGGGTCTCTACTGCTTCTTCAGGGGACTCATCAGGTGATCCACCACTGCCTGGAACTCCAGCTCCAGGGGCCATGCTTTCGGTTTCTGAGGGCATTGTACACACACACACACACACACACACACACACACACACACACACTTGAAAAACAATTCTTAAAAAATAAAGACCAGTTTTGCACCAAATCATCAGACATTTTGCATTTTCTCCAGGGTGACACCCAACTGTACAGGTCAGAAAATAAACTGTCTGACTGTTCACTACTCTGAGTTCCCAGTGCTCTTATTATGAAGTAAGGGTCATTGTGTGTCTTGAAAAATGTCCTTTGCTTTTTTTTTTAATGAACACTTGCATGTGTGCGCGCATGTGTGTGTGCATGCATGTGTGTGTGTGTGTGTGTGTGTGTGTGTGTGTGTGTGTAGTGTTTCCTCAAGTGCCTGCCCATAGGTGTGGGTCAGAGGACAATCCTCAGGAGTCAGTTCTCTCCTTCCACCATATGGGTCAGGGGAATTAAATGGGGGCTTTAGGTTTGGCACCTTTACCTACTGACCCATCTTGCTACCCCCTCCTATGCTTTTATATGTCAGGGAGAGGCTGCATGCTGTGGTGAGTATCCCCAGCCCCAAGAACTAGACAGTGTGTCTGGGAAGGATGGGGATCCCGCAGGGCCACTCACCAGAGGTTCTGCCAGCAGCGTACATGGAGAGGACCCCTTGGTTAGCCATGTACAGGGCGGGGACGTTGAAGGTTTCAAAGAGGATCTGGGAAGGAAGATTGGCATGCTGGCCGGCCAGGTGGCACACACTGCCCGGGTGCTCATGAGTGCCTCTTGCAGCAGGCTATGGATCCAGGGAGACTAAGCCCGGGGTGGCCAGCACTTATCTCCAGCTAGCTCTGCTGGGAAGTGGTTGGTCTAGTTTCACTCTGCGGCTGTGATAAAACACTCTGACCTAAAGCAACTTAGGGGAGCAGAGGGTTTATTCGGTGAATACTTGCTGGTCATGGAGCATCACTGAGGGAAGTCAGTGATGCTCCAGGGCAGGAACACAGGGCAGGAATCATGGAGAAACAATGCTTGCTGGCTCACTCAACGGCTTATGCTCAGGCTAGCTTTCTTACACAACCCAGGACCACCTGCAGGAATGATGCTGCCTAAATGGGCTGGGCCCTCCTACATCACTTAACAACCAAGATAATCTCCCACGTACGTGCACATAGACTAATATGATAATGGCAATTAGTTGAGACTTTTTTTCAGGTGGCTCTAGGCTGTGCCAAGTTGACAGTTAATGCTAATTAGGACACTGGTGCCCTGGCTCCTTCTAGATACTTCTATAATGGGTGATGAGAAGGCTAGTTGGATCAGGACACAATGGTGAGACCCACTGGGAGCCCCAGCTCTCCCTGGCCACTGGACAGGTGTCAGCATTGTGAAAGGGTTAGTGTTGAGATAAGGTCTGTGAGTACAGATTGTCAGCATGCTTTGGGGTGTATCTTCCTGTCACTAGGCACTGCAGTCTGCCTCTCCAACTAGCAGCTCTTGGACACTCTCTTCCTGCCTGTGCTTGACTGTCAGTCAAATGGCTAGTCTGACTAAGCCCTTCCCTTGTGCCAGCATCTTCACACTCCACAGACACCTTGCAGCAACTATACAAAATATCACCGCTGATGACCTTCATGCCAGAGGGTGCGGTCCCAGAAAGGGCTGCTTGAAAGTGTTTATAGGAGTCACTTTGCTGTCCTATATACCTGCAAGTATCTGTCTAGACAAGTGATATTGAGTCAGGGGCTGAGAAGGGCAGGTGGTTTGTCCAAGGAGGAGGAGAAAAAGGAGGGGATAGCCCCAGCCATGGGAGCCAATCATCTACTTTTCTGATCGGACTAGTCTTGAACCCTCATCTCTATGTGTCTTTGTTCTGCTGGGCTCCACAGGGAGCACACACCCGCAGCTCCAGCCGGTTGAGGCTGAGCTCAGCTGCTCAGCCCCTGCCCTTCAGAGTTTCTCTCAGGCCTCCTTCCTGGTGTGCCCACACCCTCTTGCTCCATTGTCTGCTACAGTTAATGAGTGGACAGGCAGTTGTGTTGGGACAGTCTCATCCCTCTCTTGTCCCATTCTAGTTTGCTGAAAACCTCATGGACGTTGGATGCTTTTTGGGTAAAGCCAGCCATGCCCAGTCCTCTGGGGAGCCAGCTGTGGCCATTTCCATGATCTGACTGTCCACACTGGGGTGGGGGTCAGGGGTCAGTTTGGGGCTTGTTTGATGTGAGCTCACACCTGTGCCGGGATGGGTAGAACTGCAGTTTCCAGGTTTAAGTGGCCTCTGAGATATGCAAATCATGCCTTGGCTCTGGGCCTGCATATGGGAGACTGATCACTGCAGGAGATCCCACTGAGCTCCAGGGATGCTAGCCAGATGAGACAACTTGGCCACCTGCTTTATTAGCTTTCCTGTGTCCTCTGTAGGAGAAGCTGGGCGTCAGGATGAGAACTCTGGCAGCTGGGGAGGGGCAGCTTCCGGCAGCCACTGCACCTAGCCCCACTGCAGCCTAAGGAGGACTCTGCCATCTGTGCTCTGGCTGGAGCACTCACAGACAGGGATCCACCCTTAAGCTCCATCAATCCACCACCAAGTCCATCATGGCAGGAAGGACCGGGATGAGGCCAGAGCCAGGGAACTTTTAATTCAGGACAGAACAGCAGCCTCCCTTCCTGCCTCAGCTGGCCCCATACCCCATTACCTGTGTCATTCTTGATTTAACATCCTTGCTGTTTAATGGTGGCTCTGTTATCATTACAGGGTGCTGCTCGGGGGAGATGTGGAGGGCCTGGTAGAAGGAGTGATGCCAAATCTGTAGAGAGAGGACAGTAGGCGAGCTGTTTGCTGTCCAGAGACATGCTGCTTGTTATCACCCATCTATTAATCTATGCATCAGATACATCTATTAGCTACCTAAATCATCATTGTCTTCTGTTTACCAACTAGTCTCTCTCTCTAGATATAATCTACTACTACCCGTCTACACCTATCTGTTCATCTCACTACCTGTTTAACGCCTATTATTTGTCTGTTTTCTCTGTCTGTTCTGCATCTGTCTCTGTGTCTGCGTCCACCATCAATCTATCAATCTACCTTCTTTCTATCATCTATCTGCTTTTCAATCATCTACCTATCTAACTCATGGTTCTCAACCTTACTAATGCTGTGACCCTTTAATATAATTCTTCATATTGCGGTGACCACCCTACCATAAAATTATTTTGTTGAGAGTTCATAACTGTAATTCTGCTATTGTTACGAATCATAATGTATATATCTGATATGCTATCCAATGGGGTTGTGACCCACAGGTTGAGACCCACTTGTCTAACAGCCATCTATCTATGCCTATCGTTTATTACCTATCTATCTATCTATCTATCTATCTATCTATCTATCTATCTATCATCTCTGTTAGATATTCCTCCATCCTTCTGACAAATCAGTACAATTGAGCTCCAGATCTGTAGATTCTACATCTAAAGATTTAGCCAACCAAGAATCAAAACTGCTTGGGAAAAAATTGGAGGCATGGACTGTAACTCAGTTGCTAGAATGTTTCCCTAGCATGCACAAAGCCCTAGAGTCCATCCCCAGCGCTTTATAAACCAGGCGTGGTAGTGCACACCTGAAATCCCATCACTCAAGAAGTGGAGGCAGGAGAGTCAAAAGTTCAAGGCTATCTTAAACCACAAAACAAGTTGGAGGCCAGCCTGGGCTACATGAGACTCTATCTCAAAACAAAACAAACAAACAAACAAAAAAAGCTGTGCCTGCAGTGAACATATTCAGATTCATTCCCTTGTCACTGTTCTTTAAGCAAGTCAGTGTCCCATAATTTGTGTGGTGATGACATTGAGGTTTTGTAGTCCATCTAGAGATGATGTGGAGCATATGGAAGGACTTGGTTGGCACCCTGCAAGTACTGCCATTGCACACAGAAATCCAGTGGTCTGGGTGTCCAAAATGCCCCAGAACCAGACCCCATAATTCCAAAGGATGGCTGAATTTTAGACAGCTCTGCTGGATCACCATCAAAGCAAGATACAGTGTGATTCAGCCTCCGATGATACACCAGGCCTGAAGTTATGGAATGGGGTTGGCAGGGATTGGCAGACCCAGCACTATCTAAAGGTCTCTTGGGTCTGATGGGTGACAGATACATGCACCAAAACTCAGGGATGAGGTGGAAACACAGGTGATTTCGATGTCACAGAGAAAACCCAGCAATGATGGAAGTTTGCCACATAACATGTGCCTGCCCAGGACCATGAAGGTGACCTTGTTAGCCTCCATCCTCATTTTTAAAATGGAAGAAACCATCTACCCCCTCAGGGAGTGTGGGCCTCAGATGACAGCGTTGCCAAAGAAGCATGCTGTTCATTCCTGTTGTAAGGTTCTGTCCTCTGAGCCAAACCGCCATCTTCACTAGACGAGCTCTGTCTGCTTGTAAAAGTGTGTCAGGACCAGCCTGTGCACTGTTGACGTTCCCTCTGGAGAGGATGGGGAAAGATCATTAGATTCTCGCCTGAGTATACAGCCACTCCTTCCAGCCATTTATATAATATTCCGCCCTAATTGCATGTGTTCTTGGGGTTTCTGGAGAGGCTAGAGTATACAGGCTAGGATGACTAGGGGACAGCTCCATCCACTCAACCATAGGTGTAATGGTTATTCTTGGTTGTCAACCTGACTGTATCTGGAATTAACTAAAACCCAAAAATGGCTGTGTTGTAGAATATTAGTTGAAAATGTGTTACATTTGTTTATGCTGTGTGTGGGAGGCCTGCTCCCACTTTTCCCAGGGTTCCTATGAAGGGCAGAGAGGGATAAGAATATATTAGAGAGACCCAGCCAAAAAGAAGAAAGACAGAAACACAGGATAGCTTCGGGAGTACCTGAGTCAATACCCAAGGGCCCCTGCTGCCTCTTCAAAAGGACTTTTTATAACAATGCCAAGGGGCAGGGCAAAAGACCTCCCCCTTACTAGATCAAAGCACACCACACAGCCAAGTGTAGAGCCTTCCAAACACTTGGTAACCATACCCGTGGTCAAATCATCCCTTTATGCAGCCCTGCTGGGTAAATCAAACTCAGATTCTTGGACCCTGAGTAAGTTCTCACTAGGAAACCTCTTTGGGACTCTACAGCTGTGGAATGTTTGTTTAATGATGCAAAGATGTGTTGCATTCTTTTATGTTGTATTTGTTTAACTCTGTGAAGCTGGGATACTTTGCCTGTCTAAAACACCTGATTGGTCTAATGAAGAGCTGAACAGACAATAGCAAGGCAGAAGAAAGGATAGGCAGGGATGTCAGACAGAGAGAATAAATAGGAGAAATCTGGGAAGAGAAAATTGAGAAGTAAGAAAAGGAGGGGGAGAACATCAGGGGCCAGCCACCCAGCCACACAACCACCCAGCCACCTAGCCATACAGCTAGATACAGAGTAAGAAGTAAAGAAAGGTATAGAGAAAAGAGAAAGATAAAAGCCCAGAGGTAAAAGGTAGACAGGATAATTTAAGTTAAGAAAAACTGGGTAGAAACAAGCCAAGCTAAGGCTGAGTATTCATAAGAAAAAGTAAGTCTCTGTGATTTATTTGGGAGCTGGGTGGTGGGCCCCCACAAAGATTAAGAGTAAAAAAGACCAATTACATTGCTGGGAACAACTCTAAGGGATTTTTGCTTAATTAGATCATCTAAAGTGGGAAGATCCACTTCTGTTCCAGATCTTTTGAGATGGGAAGATGCACCTCTAACCTGGGCCACACCTTCTGCTGGTACCCTATATAAAGGTCGTGGAAGAAGGAAGCTTATAGTGGGACTTTCTTTGGACTGCCAGCTCCCAAATAATGACACAGAAACTTTTTATTAATTATGAAAGCTTGACCTTAGCTTAGGCCCAATTAGCTCTTATAGCTTAAATTAATCTGTTTATATTAATCTACAGTCTGCCACATGGCTTATTACCTCTCCTCAGTATTGTATGACCAACTTCCTCTGGGTCTCCCTGGTGAATTCCCCACTCCAGATTCTAACCTGAAGTACCTACCTCTGCCCAGAAGACTGGCCTATCATCTTCCTGCCTGGATATTGGCTATTCAGCTCTTTATTAAACCAATCAGAAGGTGCCTAGGCAGATGAGGTAAAACAGTGACATCTTCCCAGTGTGATCAAATATCCTGCAACAGAATTGCTTTTTGCCTGCTTCTCACTGGCAATCCCTTCCTTCACTGGCATTAGAGCCTACTTCAAGATTTCAGCATATACTGAAGACCAGCTGAGACATCCAACCTCAGGGACTGAACAATTACTGGATTCTTTGACCTTCTGTTCATGTTGGATTAGCTGGACCACAGCCTGTAAGTCATTCTAATAAATCCCCTTTCTATGTATAGAGAGATTAATTCTATAATTTCTGTTACTCTAGAGAACCCTGACTAATATAGTGGGGAAGCCATCATCTATGCTGACTGAAGGCATTCAGTGTGGCTGTTTTGGGGTCCCCCATGCTCTTTTGAGTAACCCCTCCCCTATGTTGTGTAAGTTATGCCAGTAAACTCATTGGTTCCCCAGTGTGAACTTTTGGTTGTCCTTAGAACCTTGAGAGGGGGTTGACATTCACACCTAGACTAGAGATCTGAGATGGCTGTGTCACTGCTGGCTCCTCTGGAGGCTTGTCTCTTTGGCTTGCTGATGTTGTCTTCCCCATCTTCTCACATGGTCATGCTCTGTAGATCTGTGTCCTGATCTCCTTTTCTTAGGCCATAGTCTCATGAATTAGGATCCACTGTAGAGGCCTCATTATAATTTGATTACCATTTTGTATTAAGAAAGGGCCTAGTAGCCTAGGCTGGCCTTGAACTCCTGACTCTCCTGCTTTTGCCACCCTGGAGCTGGAATGGCAAATGAGTACCTCCACACAGCCCAGCTTTACTGGTCACTTGTAAGGGCCCTTGTCTTGGGCTGGATAACTCAGTGGTAAAGGGCACTGTCAGCTCTTGCAGAGGACCTGGATTTGGTTTCCAGTAGTCCATGTGGTGGCTCACAACAATCTGTAACTCCATTTCCAGAGAATTTGATAACTTCTTCTAGTCTCTACAGCCACCAGGCATGCAGGTGGTGCACATAGACAGGATAGAAAAAATAGTCATATACATAAAACAAATACATATTAAAAAATTAAGCCCTATACTTGCTAGTTTTTTGTCAACTTGACAGAAGCTAGAGTCATTAGAGGAGAGAACCTCAACTGATAATCAATGAGAAAATGTTTGCATAAGATCCAGCTATAGCCAGGCATTGGTGGTGCACGCCTTTAATACCAATATTAGGCAAAGGCAGGTGGATCTCTGTGAGTTCAAGGCCAACCTGGTCCACAAAGCAGTTTCCAAGACAACCATGACTGTTTCACAGAGAAACTCTGTCTCAAAAACAACAACAACAAAAAACCAAACAAACAAACAAGATCCAGCTATAGGGCATTTTCTTAATTAGCGATTGATGTGAGAGGGCCTGGTCCATTGTGGGTGAGGCCATCCCTGGGCTGGCGGTCCTGGGTTCTATAAGAAAGCAGGCTGAGCAAGTCATGGGAAGAAAGCCAGAAAGCAGCACCCTTCCATGGCCTCTGCATCAGTTCCTGCCTCGAGATCCCTGCCCTGCATGAGTTCCTGTCCTCACTGCTTTTGATAATGAACTGTTATATGGAACTCTGAGCAAAATAAACTTGCTTTTGGTCATGGTGTTTCACCACAGCCATGGTAACTTTAAGAAAACCCATGTCTTCAAAGCATCTGAGAATAGAGCTTGTGACTCCAGTATAAAAACTTTAGGGACAGCCAGGTGGTGGTGGTGGCGCACGCCTTTAATCCCAGCCCTCAGGAGGCAGAGGCAGGCAAATCTCTGTGAATTTAAGGCCACTTAGTCAACAGAGTGAGTTCCAGGACCGCCAGGACTACACAGTGAAATCCTGCCTTGAAAAACCAAGGGGGGGAAAAAACTTTGGGGACATAGTGTGGCCACCTACAGTAGTACTTAAGCACACCATAGGTTCATAACAAACAGTCCTAGTTGTCCCGTGTGTAGCTCCTGCCTTCTCTGTCAAGGGGAGGCCATGCAGCACTCTGAGAGAGCAGCTAGGGACAGCTCCATAGTCAAAAGACCCAGGAAGCAGAATGGTGTCTGAGAAGCCACAGAGCCAGGCAGGCTTATTCTCTGATAGCTAGCCACTAACAGCCTAGAACAGGACAGTGACATAAGGTGCTGTTGTGGGAATGAGTGAGGGACAAGATGGTGGATAGAGGATGGTCCCTCAGAGATGCTGACATGTGGGTAGATGTTTGAAACCAATATCTAGAGGCTTAGGAAGAGCCAGGAGCAATGCCACAAAGGTTTTGGCACCCCCCCCCCAAAAAAAAAACACAGAGTGACTGGTGACAAAGGCCTGGTATCAGCCTGTCTACCATGCTGTGTGATCCCCCTGGCCTGGTAGAGTCAGCCACCATGCTATGAGACAGCCCAGGAGATGCTGCATGAGGGGGCCATCTTGGACGTGTCCTGTTGCTGATGGCATGGCTCTTTCTCGTGCTTGTTAGTTCTCAGGCCCTCCATATGTCTAGAAATGAGTTCAAGATGGACTATAGAAGGATTTCTGGTAGTTAGATTGAAAACCAGCATTCCTCGGGAACTTGTGAAACTCTTCCTGAGTCATTTCATTTCTTTTCTCTTGCCTCTGGCAGAAGGGACATGACTCTCCATTAACGTGTACTTATGGCAGCATATCAAAACCCCTGTTGGCCTCCAGGCTTCCTCAGTCCCTACTCACAAATCCTTGTTATACATTTCAAAGCCTCCATGCTGGCCCTTCTCACCTCCCAAGGCTTCCCTCCCCCCAGATGCCTGTTTGCTCTCTATATGGGTTTCCCCCTGCCTCCACTCCCTCTGCTATCTCTCTCTCACTATCTCCACTATCCATTCTCCTCTCTCTTGCAGACAGCCCTGGCCATGTCCAGTCTATTTCTCTTTCTCTCTGTTCTAGATTCTTCCAGATGCCTCTGCATATTTTCTCTCACTGATTCACAACAAAAAACCTTCCCCTGAACCATACCATGGAGCAGCCACTTTGGTAGTTTCCTTACTGCACCCCATCACATAGAGTGTCACCCTCGCCTTCAGGACCCAAGCTGTGCCCAGATTCTTGATCCACAGAAACCATGAGGGTGGAGGCATAAATCTGGGCTTGGAACTGACTGATTAAGCTGCGTTAGTCCATTGCTATATTCAAGTTATGATGCCCAAAACTCCTCTGTGGAAGCTCCAAGACCCCAGTGTCCCCATTTCTGGAATACACTGCAGTGGGTGCTATTGGAGACACTGAGAGGAGCTTCTACTGGAATGGTGTGTCCCTGATCCAGTTCAGGTACTACACTAATAAAATGGGGAATTCTGAACCAAACACACACAGGAGGATGCCCTGAGGAGATGAGCGCAGAGACTGAGGTAATGCTCTCCAAGTGAAGGAGCCCCCAAACACTGTCAGCAAGCCTTCCAGAACCCAGGGAGCAGCCTGAGGCAGGCTTTCCCTCACAGCCCTCAGCAGCAGTCCTGAACCAACAACACCTTGGCCTTGAGGGTTGTGAGAGAACCAATGTCTGAGAATTTTACTGCCACGTTGTAGGATTTCATTATAGCTGTCTCAAGCGCTTAGATCATAAGCAAGCAACAGGTCCTCAAGTGCAGGTGTTGTGGACAGCTGGTTAGACCATTCACTGTGTGTTACTTCCCTCTGAGGCCAAGGACTTCTTTTCCATCCTTCCCTACCAGCCATGATGGCACAGGAACAATCATATCATCTTATAAGACAAGGGATCTGAGGGTCCCAGATGCCATGCCACATGTCCTGGTAGCATGGGCAGTAAGCAGAGGAGGCAGAACCGTAACAGAGGTCTCCTAACTAGGACCCCTGAGACTGTGACTATTGAGGGACTGAGAGCCACAACAGAGCTAGGCCCTAACAGCAGACCCTTCCCTCAGTGCTAAGTGCTTGGGTGTGATGGGCCCCTCCCCCAGAGGCTGTAGCTCACCTTCTCCACATTGTCCCAGTTGGCGATGGCTCCCCGGGTGATGGGGTGGTTCAGGTTCAGCTGTACCAGATTATTTTGGGCCTCAGCTCCAATGAAACAGTCTTCTTCTTCCGTCCCCACCAGCAGGTTCTGCAAAACACAGGCAGGACAGGACAGCCCTTGAGAGCGGCAGGCTGGGGCTGGGCCCACCGTCGTACCTGGCTCTCATCTATGGACATGAGCCAGTGCCCTGATGATGCTGGAAGCTGGCACCAATCACTAGCCCAGACATTGAGGAGGCTCTCCAACCATGCACACTTTCAGCAGTGGTTGCTAGCAAAGGGGGCCATTGCCTGCAAGGTCCAGAGCTGCTGAGGGTCACTATAAGGACACTCACACTGCAGGTGTGGAAACTGAGGCCAGCAGAGAAAAACTATTGGAGAGAAGGCATGGGGACATATCCTGCACACTTGGTCTGGAAGGCTTGCTGGAAAAGGGCCTGCAGCATGAGCTAGCTCCCGGGTTTCAGGAAGATGGCCTACTTTCAAGGTGGATTGAACTTCCCATGGTGTCAGAGGGGCCTGGGCATCTACCTCAGTTCACCAAAAAAACAGACATTAGGATTAGAGCTGTGAAGATTTAGCAGGAACTTGCCTGGTTAGATGAGAAGGGACAGAGTGGGCAAGGGCACAGACTGAAGAGCCATCAGGCTATGCCCACATCTGAGTCTGAGCAGAGGAAAGACAAAAACAAGGCAGGTGGGTGTTTCAGTGTACAAGGAAGGCTGACTTGGCGAGCTCATGGAGGAACCCTGAGCCATACTCACTCATCAGAGGAGTCCAGGGTCTCCAGGATAAGCTCATGCTTAAGCTAGATGGGAGCAGCAGTGTGCACCAGGCAGTATGCAATAGGGAAGAGGGACAAGGGGGTTGGAGGATATGGTACAAGTGTGACAGGACAGTCATAGAGCTGGGCAATGTTGCAATGCTGAGATGCTGCAATGCTGCATCGGTGCGTGGTACCATCTGTTATCATGCAGCTATGTGGTG
Source organism: Peromyscus attwateri (assembly GCA_902168425.1). Classification (NCBI taxonomy): domain Eukaryota; kingdom Metazoa; phylum Chordata; class Mammalia; order Rodentia; family Cricetidae; genus Peromyscus; species Peromyscus attwateri. The sequence continues at coordinate 27,664 of CABHPP010131854.1, read as the reverse complement.
GGACTCTGCTACAGTGCTACAGTAGTGCATGGTGCAATGGTACCTTGCTGCAATGGAGCAGCATAGTGATAGCCATGCAGCTGTGTGGCAATACCATGCTGCAGTGTTGCAGTGCTATATGGTGGTGCATGACACATGGAGCATGGCACAATGATACCTTGCTGCAGTGGAGCATCACAGTGATGCTGCAGGGCTACGGCAATGCCATGCTGCAGTAGAACAGTAGGTTTCTGAGCCACAGCCCAGCTGCACAGAGCTTGGTGCCCTCAGCTATCTAGTCCTTTCCACAGCTTTGGCCTTGGTCTGAGCAAGACCTCAGGTGAGCTGCTCACCTCCCAAAACCCCCATCCCCTTCTCTGTCAAGTGGAAGCAATTCCCTCTGGACCCTCTGCACTGCTGGAAGCATGTGGAGTGAGATCTCAAAGACTGAAAGACCAAGGGGACATGGCATTGCCAACGCTGTGCCTCCTCTGATGCTTTTCTGAGTGTGGTTTTCTGAGTGTGGGGATCGGGTCTGATTACCCAACTTTGAAGTCACCATTTACTGCAAGGAAGTGGACAGGGCTGGGCCTGGTTCTGTCCCTGGGTGGCCTGTAGGCCAGGACTGCAATGGAAAGAATGAATTTGTCCTTGTTCATCCTCTCTGTTCCCTCCAGGCCTCCCTCCAGAGACTGACCCACTGCCCTCACACTGCCGGTCACCAGCCCTGGGTAGAGATCAGGGTCACAGATGAGACAGCTGAGTCTCATGACTGGGAAAGGAAAGGAAAGAAAGAACTCTCCTGAACATAGGAGCCACTCCTGCTGCCCAGAGCTGTGGAATGTAGTTAATGGAAGGAAAGAAGACGGAGGAGACAGGCTGAGTAGAAGATTCGCTTATCGTCTTCATGGAGAAATGGACTTGTCCCATGCTACGACCCTCTACTTCATCCCACATAACTGATCCATAAGCACTGCTGGCCCCCACATGCTCTTTGCACAGTGCTCCCCCTTAGCCATGGTTCTTCATTCAGGGATTCTTTGAACCCATATTCTGCAAACATCATCTGCCATGACTGCCTCTGCCACACACACACAACCAACACTGCAGCATCTCTCGCTTAATGTAGATGGGTACATGGTTTATAACTCACATGCTACACAGGTCTGAGTAAGAATGAGTACGAAGCTTCAGGACTCTCCAGAGTCCCGGGCATCCACTGGGGTTCTCAGGACACGCCCACAAATGAGAGGCTCCACGGCACTGTTAATGTGCTTCCCTCCCCCTGGTGCTATGGGACGACTTCAGGTACAACCCACATTAAGACCTTACGCTACAGAGAAAGAGATGCTGCACTCCAGAGGAAGCTGGTGGCAGAGAATGCCAGAGGAGGAGGGAGCCACTACCTGTGGGGAGGGGTGCTGCCAATCAAGTTTAGGGGAGGGGTTCTTGAAGCAGGAGGAGAAGGCTGCCAGTGGCTCCAGCTGGGACTGGAGGTACTAAAGACAAAGAGAAGCTGTGACCAGAGGCAGTTGCCTCTTATGAAGTATGTGGAAGAGGCTGCAACCTGAATGAGAGCAGCTTGCTCGTGTCCTCTACTCTGTCCCTAAGGTCACCGTCTTGAGATGTCTAACAGAAAGCAGTGTGGAAGTCAGGACATTGGGAGCTATGACAGTCGCAGTAACCAAAGCAGCATAAGAGACTGGAGGATGAAGCCAGGGCGTCCGTCACTCACGTTATGTTTCAGTTTCCCGATGATGGTGGGGAAGACAGACAGAGGGGCCTCTGTTCCTGCAAAGCCCACCTTGCTGAAGCCAGAACCGTAGTCACAGATGATGGGTGTTTGGTCCATGGTGCTGTGGTGGCCTGGACACACCTGCAGGGAGAGATCACATCATCCCTTGTCCCAGCAGGCACTGTGCCAGCAGTGAGACATGGGCTCCATGTACCTAGAGCAAGGTCGGCCTGAGCATGAGCCACTCTGCAGGTGCTGTGGCAATTTAGGAATGGAGAGCTTTAAACAGCTGTGTGCGTACAGTCATTCCCACAGACCAGCAGCCTGGGGGCCTGCTTCAGATGCTCCCTCTAAAACAAATGAAGCACTTGCAGAAAGCTGTTTGGAGTGCTTAGTACACAAATCAGTCACAAGGAAACCAGTCCTGTCTGAGTGTGAACCTCTGAGTGGGTCTTCCTGGTTTGTCCTAGTTTCAACACTAAAGAAACATTGTCTCTGAAACCTCTGTTGTGGACAAACTGGGACAGATCCTGTGGTCTGGACAAGGCCAGGCCTCCCAAAGCAGAGTACTGTGCATGTGGGCAGGGATGGGGCAACTGGCTTCCTTCCAGCATGGAAGAACACCACAGGAATTGCTGGGCTGCAGAGCTAGGCAGGCTCAGAGCTCAGGAAGCTGTACACCATGGATGTTAACAGATATTTTATGGCAAAAGCCTGATCCCTGGCAGCCCCAATAAGCCAGGCTCAGCCACTCATCTCCAGTACACCATTTTGAAAAGCAATTGTGAAAAGCAGAGAAAGATTTATTCAATGTGGCCATGTTGGAAAGAGAAACAAAGTGGCCCATTTGCCCCCAAGTCTCTCTTCTGAGGCCCAGACATAAGGTTCAGGTTTAAACAGAGGGCAGGAGGTGTGCATTCCTAAGCAGTCCTAGTCAAGGTGTGGTCCTGCCCGTCACTGACTCATCACTGTCAGCTCCAGTCTCTCCTGATGAATTCTCAGATCTCAGTGAAATCTCTCTGGGAGACAAGTTCTCCCCCTGGCTGGCACCAGACTTCAGCCTTTCCCTTTGCCAGTGTGGGACTTCTGGGGCAATTCCAGTGCACTGTTTCAGTAGTCTCATAGCACAACTGATTCTAAAATATCCCCTCCTGTGGCTGAAGTGATTTCTCAGCAATTAAGGTCTCCAAGCACCTATACTGACAGCTCGTAACCAACTGTAACTCCAGGGGGTCTGGTGCCCTCTTCTGGCCTCCACGGGTGCCTACATGCATGCAGTACACACAAATTCATACAGATGCATATACACAAAAATAAAAATAATCTTTAAAATAAGTTCTCTGCAGGGGCCCATAGCTTGTGTCTTGTGGCTTTGGCTTGTTTTCATCTTGACTCAAGGTCAGAGGTCCGAGCTTGTTTCCCCCTGTAAGGCTGCATAATAGGATGTTTTGGCCAAAGGTATGATCTCTAGATGTCTTGAGTACTAGGGAGCTGTTTCCGCTTAACTGTACTTTGTACTTTGAACAGTGATGTCCTTCAAAGGGGGAGGTCTTTTTGCCCGCCTTGCTTTGGGTATATAAAGGCTGTGAGTAATAAAACTCAGGCACCTGTGGTATTGACCCAGAACCCTCCCAAAGCTATTCTGTGTCTCTGTCTTTTTCTTCATCTACATCTATATTTCATAGCTATCATTTCCCAGTTCCACACTTCCTACTTCAGAACCCATTCAACAGGTCAAGCAAGATTCCACAAATGGTGCCCAATGTGGGGCTTTCTGAATCCAACAATGGAACACCAAGAGATGAAGGGAGTACTCCAGATGTCAAAAATTCAAATGACAGTTGTTTGTACATTCACTTGGAGATATTTTAAAAGCCAGAGGAAGTTAGAGATGCAGCAAGCATATAAGTCACGAAGGTTTGAGTTTGTAATTTTTTTTTTAGGTCTGAGTAAATAGTTTGAAAATATGTATGTCTGGGTATGTCATGTAGTTTGAATGAGTGATAGCATGAGTCTGAGTGAATGATCTGGATGTACTGAGGATGCAGGCCTGAGTTGAGTCTAGAGTTGTTGGAGTCACTAGATGTGGACACCTTTATGAAGATGAGTTTGAGGAGACTAAGGAGGGACCAAAGGGCTTGAAAGATTTAGTAGTTTCCCTTTCACAAAAATTGGAGACTCTGCCGGTCTCCTCTCTTCTCAGAAAGGTACTGTTCTTCCTACTGTAATAGCTAGATTAGAACGGCCCAGGGGGCCTGCTGGTGTGGCTGGAGTCTCTGTTTCCAGAGAGACTAGGATGCTGTGGAAGAGGTAGCGTGGCTGAGCCCTGGAGGGCAAAGCCACAGCAGAGGCAGGGACATGGCCACACTGGGCAGCACAGGGAAGCACATGTACGGCGTGGCTGGCACACTTGCACACATGCACACATGCCCGGCCTAAGTGGGTGCTCACTGCAGGACATCAGCATGGTGCTGGGGTTCTTGCCTGGTTGTGGACAGCAGCACGAGGGCTGCTAAGGCTGGGAAGCCTGGGCTCCCAGCGGCAGAGGATGTTTCTCCCCAAAACAGATATAATGAAATAAAGCCCTCTATGTCGCCAGAGGAACTGCTAGAGGTGGATGTTTTTACAAAGTTTTTGATAATGAGTTTTGCTTGCCACATATTTACAGCTTCAGTGGGGCCTTGCCCGTGCAGGGTTATTAATTGCCCCCAGAGAAAATGCAAAGACAACCGCCTTTTCAATATTTAGGACATGTATCATACCCTAAGGAATCAAAACCTCAAAAATTAAAAATAAGAAAGGACTTTGAATGATTTTCAAAAGTTATTAAGGAACATTCAATGGCTACAACCTTATTTAAAATTATCTACTGATGATTTGGAACCCTTAAATGATATTTTAAAAGGAGATAATGGGGCTAATTCACCCAGACAGTTAACTGAAAAAGGTAGGCAGGTTGTTTTACAAGTTGAGAATGCTATTCAGTATCAACAGATGCATTACATTAATTATGATCAACCTTGGCAAGCATATATCTTGCCCACTAGACATAGTCTTACAGCTGTATTATGGCAAAATGGTCCTCTTTTATGGTGTCATCTTCTTGTTTCACCAGCTAAGGTGTTAAACCCTCATTATGAAGCAGTAGCTTGTTTAATACAAAAAAAGCCAGATGGAATCTAGGCAATATTTTGGTGAAGAACCAAATGTGATCAATGTTCCTTTTACTAAACAAGTTGGTTGGTTATTTCAAAATAATGATTCTTGGGCAATTGCTTTTTCTCAGTTTTTGGGCCAAATTGATAATCATTTTCCAGCTGATCAATTCTTACAATTTGCCCAAATGCATTCCTTTATATTTCCTAAGGTTATGATGAAAGATCCCGTAAAAGATGCTATGCTAGTTTTTACTGATGGTTCCTCCAATGGGAGGGCTCCTTATGTCATCAATGGTAAAGGTTACGTAGTACAAACAACTCCAGCTTCAACTCAGATAATAGAACTGAGAGCTATGACTATGGTATTTCATTAAAGATAATTCATTTAATTTATATACAGATAGTCATTATATTGATAGAGCTCTTCAAGTTATAGAAACTGTTCCCTGCATTTGGACTAATAATGATCAGGTTAGGATGCTGTTTCAACAAATTCAAGATGCCATTTTATCAAAAACAGTTATGATAAATTCACAATATTGTGAAATTTGGTGAATTAAAATACATGCATATGGTAATAGATACTTATTCAGGATTTTTGATGGCCAATAAGCATGTAATTGTTCATTGCCTAAAATGTTTCTCCTATATGGGGATGCCAAAAGTTATTAAAACTGATAATGGATCTGGATATATTAATAAACCATTTCAACAATTTTAGTCCCAATAGAAAATAGAGCATAAAACAGGCATTCCTTATAATCCTCAAGGACAAAACATTGTTGAGCAAGTCCATGGCAGTCTCAAGATGCAGCTTCAAAAAATTAAGAGGGGAGAGTTGTACCCCCAATCATTGAATCATGCCCTCTTCATTTTGAATTTTTTTTTTAATGTGGATGCCTGGGAGCAATCTGCTACAGACAGATTTTGCCTTGATGGCATCCAAGTGACTTTTGCTCAGGTGAAATGGAAAGATTCTTGCTCTGGATTATGGAAGGGTCCTGACCCTGTTTTAATATGGAGTCAAGGGCATGCTTGTGTTTTTCACAGGAAGAAAATGAAGCTCAATGGCTGCCTGAGTACTTGGTATGATGTGTGGAACAGAGGAATGCTGGCCCTGATGACACCATGGTTGCTGACCCACCTCCAGAGGAATTGGAGTAAGATTTGCTGAACCTATGTTCCTGATCATCCGATGTTACATCCTGCAGTCTGGGAAGGGAAGGAATGAGTCCCAGCTTCCTGATAGACCTGTTGCACAAATTTCCTAGACCTCTGTGAGTTCCAGTTATTCTGAATCTGGCTGAGAAATGACTGTCTGTTTGTGACTGGGTGTTTGGCCATTTATCCACACTATATCTTGGGACATGGAGGTCACCTTTGCCAGTGTTCACCTGCTGATTGCCTAGAGGAAATAGAAGGCCTGGAGAACAGTTGCCTCAGAGTTCTGCCCCCCTGTGAGAAAGAGACTCTTTGGAGCAATCAAACACTATTACAAAGGCAGTATACTGGTTGAGAAATCAAATTGGAAGTACTGAAGAGGCCTCCCAGACTGATAAGGAGGAACTGGGACAAAAGTTTTGCTGCTGTTTGGTACTATGGGACTGGGTAGCTCAACTGTATCTTTGGAAGATGATGGCAGCAATGCATTGGATTTTAGGAGAGGAAAAAGAGAAGGTTCAGAATTATGGAATTGCTCATACCTCACCCACCACAAAAACATTTTCTTGTCCCTTGATTTGGAGTTGTTGAAAATTGTAATTTAACCAATTGTGTGTCCACTGCTAAGTTCATATTAGAATTAGGATGTTAACCTGTTAATGTTAGGATATTGTTATGAAAATGGAGCATAAGCTGAATGCTTTATTTGAAATAATACAATTGTTAGGAGATGAGATTAGAGGGTTAAAGATAAGAGCTCATTTGAAATGTCAGTCTAAATTTAACTGGGTGAATGTAACCTCTTCTGTTTACATTAGAAATGTTAGCTTATCTGAGAGGAATTTGGTATGATGCTAAAGTAGTCCTGAAATTTGATGTGGATGCAACAGGAGTTCACTGATTTTAAAAGAGCAAAGTTGGATTTTGATACAGCTAAAATTGCTGTGGACATCCTGAACCATTTTTAAAAAGGCCATTCTATCTTGATCATCCTTTATTTCTTCACTAGGAGGTATAGCAGCCATAACGAGCAGATGTATTGCTATGATTATTCAAACTACTTGCAAGCTCTTAGTGGAAAACTGATCTAGAGCTGCATAAAGTTAAGCTTTGCACCCTCCCATGCCAGAGGCTGGTAGTCAGAGACAAGTACACCCTTCTTGCTAGCTGTCAACCTAAAACAGAGTACACTTGGTGGAAAATGTATCTCGAAGATGGGTAAGGCTGTCTGATTGAAGAAGGCAACCTAAGACAGACACAATCACCTGAGGAGTCTGAAGGACCCTTTATATTATAAAGAAGGGGGGAGTTGTGGGGGCTCACAGAGACCCCAGCTTGTGGCTTGTTTTCCTCTTGACTCAAGGTCAGAGAGTGTGAGCTTGTTTCCTCCCTGCAAGGCTGCATAATAGGATGTTTTGGCCAAAGGCATGGTTACCAGGTATCTTATACTTCAAGGCCTAATTACAGGATGCTTTGCTGTAAGGCATGGTCACCATATGTCTTGAGTACTAAGGAGGTGTTTATGCTTAACTATATTTTGCACTTTGAACCGTGATGTCCTTCAAAGGGGGAGTCTTCCCCCCCCCCCCTCTTGCTTTGGGTATATAAAGGCTGTGAGTAATAAAACTCAGGTGTCTGTAGTATTGACCCAGAACCCTCCCAAAGCTATCCTGTGTCTCTGTCTTTTTCTTCATCTACGTCTATATTTATTTCATAGTTATCATTTCCCAATTCCACACTCCCCTCTTCAGAACCTGTTCAACAGGTCAAGCAGGACTCATGAAGGTTACAACTGGGCAAGGAATGAGGTTGCATTGCCATGTGTGTTAATCCCCACCTCACCCAGAACCCCGAGCTAGAGGGCCCACAGGAGCATTTTGGTCAGCACTCTGGGCCCCCCACAGAATCAAGCCAACTCTGCCCGAGGCTATTGCACACTGGGCCAATATCTCTGTCTCCACAATAACTGCACAGCTTTTCTCTCAGATACCAGGCCACCCACTGACACATTGTGGATCTCTAGCTCAGATTCTCACATAGGGGAGTAAGTTACATCAACAGGGATATGGAGGGGATTGTGGCTACCCTTCTCCTGCCTCCTAGTTGGAAATCAGAGAACCTTCAGACTCCAGTTGTGAAAACTTCTTCTTCCTCTGAGAGCTGTAGTAAGAAACCTCCCTGTGGGCCCTGACTTCTCTCTTTAGAGCATGCTGTTCTGTCTGCCCATGTCCTTAACAACTCTTCTAATAAATTCCTTACCCTATCAGTCCACCTCAGGGTCCCCTGTGAGCCCATATCTGAGAACTTTCAGTCATTTGCTTATTCCTCTTCTGGAGGCCCTGCCCTGCTGCTGGGAGTAGCTGTGGTTCATTTTTCATCTTTGTATAGTATTTGTGCTTCACTGTGTAGACACAAGAATATCTCAAAGACACTTGGTTCCTCTCAAAGATACAACAGTAAATCAGAGTAAAGAGAGTAATCAGCCCTTTTGGAATTTTCCAGGGCTTTGGTGAACCATCTTTTTGTCGGTGGGGATCCTGCCTCTGGACTTACAGTGATAATTGAGCAGGCAGCGGCTGCTGGAGGCTGGAGTGATGGTGGCAATTTCTTAAAAATAATGACAGACACCATGCTGTCCCATTCTTCCTTCTATGAACAGTCTCTCCCTAGTGTATAGTGCTGTGTGATTGCATCTTACCAACAGCAGATGAGGGGCTCACTCTGTAGCCCAGGCTAGACTCAAATTAATAGCAGTCCTGACTCAGCCTCCTCCCGAGTGCCAGAACTGCAGGTGTGAGCCACTGTACCTGGCTAGAATTTCAAAATTCACATGTACACCTGTGAAGCCGCTGGTCCCAACAGTGTGCTGGAAAGACTCAATGTGGCATTCACAGGGAAACTGCCCCCCAGACCCTATTCTCCTCTTAGAATTAGCATCATCTCCTCACAGAAATTAGCATCATCTTCCAGGCATTGGGAGTTTTCTGAAAGAAAGACTACAGTATCTGCTCCCACATAATGCCACCAGCTGTATCTGCTCTGACTGGAGAGGCAACCTGGGCTTCAAAGCTAGACATGGCCTCTCCTCTCCATGATAAACTGAAGTTCCCAGAAGAAACACACACACACACACACACACACACACACACACACACACACACACCTGTGTTCAAGACTGCACAAGGCTGACTGACTGTGGTTCTCAACCTTCCTAATGTTGCTACCCTTTAATAGAGTTCCTCGAGCTATGGTGACCTCCCCAACCATAAAATTATTTTCATTGCTACTTGATAACTGTAATTTTGCTACTGTTATGAATTGTAATGTAAATATCTGATATGTAGGATATCTGATATTGTACCCTATGGGGTCATGACCCACAGAGTGAGAATTGCTGGAGTAGAACTTCATGATTTGGAATGCTGCAGATTCAGAGCTAAATTATCCTGGGCTATTATGAGTCCCATAAATAGTCACTAATGTCCGGCCTAACCTTGTGACTATGGGGTGAAGGAAACCCCATACTAACTTTTGAAACATACTAATTTAGCAGGCTACCAGCCTCCACCAACCCATGCTCTATGGCAGAGCTGATAGGTTGTGGAAGCTGGCCTTTCCAGAAGTTACCAGCACAGCTGTAAAATCTGGCCCTTTCCAAAAGTTGTCCACTCTGGCAGAATGAGCCAGTGAGATCCCATGACAGGAGTGAGGAGTTACTATCAGCTTGGGAGGAAGCTTGACTTGGTTTCTAGTCATTCACTCATTTAAAACAAATGTTTGTGACTAGGCATGGCAACTCATGCCTTTAACACCAGCACTGAGGAGGTAGAGGCAAGCAGATCTGAGTTCAAGCCCATCCTGGGCTACATTGTGAGTTCCAGGCCACCCAGGACTACATACAGACACTCTATCCTAAAACAAACAAAACAAAACAAAACCCCCCAAAAAATAAACAAACAAAAGTCCCACCCAAAACAGGCAACTCTTGTTTATGGCCAGGAGGAGTTTTGCACATGTCACCATCTGCTCAGGCCCATGGAGTCACAGGGCTTCCTGCTTTCTGAGAATGAACAAAGTCCCAGAAACAATCTGGTCCCATTTCCACCTAGAAAGCAATCTTTCTTTCTGCAGAGCAGGGTGAGGCAAGCAAACAGCACAAAACCATTAACTCTTGCTCAGAAGAAAGCAGAAACTCGTCAGACCTGGTTCAGGGTTCTGGAAACAGCCAGGCTGGAGGCTAGAGTCTTCGTGCTCCCTGGGGACAGCCTGGGCATCTGTGGCTGGTCCCACGTGTGTTCATTCAGGACCAGCTGATCTTGCTTGGGAACATGTCCCTTTCCTAATAAAAATAAAAAAGATGCCAAGACACTTAAGCAGCAGAGACATCCGAACCGAACCTGAGAGCCCAACACAGGGCCACGGCAGCCGTGAGGGCACAGCCTGCCCTCCATCAGGGAGAAACCCCCCTCCCTTGAACCAAATCATAAAGTTAGTGGAAAATGGAACTCACTGGTGTCTCTGAGGGAGACCACAGACCTTCCCCCACCCCCCACCCCCTCTGCAATGACAGGGTCCCTGGGTGTTGTAGGCCTTTCCCTGTTGCTGAGACATTTGGACATTGTGACGTAGCTGTGACCTCAGGGCCTCGCCCAGGCAGGGACATCAGCCCCTGCTTGAAATGACCTTGAGAGAGAAGTCTCTGGGTTTTAAACCCATTCCTCACTGTCCCTGAGTTCATTCTTATTTGGGGTTGTGTGACCCTCTAGATGTCTGTTCTGCTAGGACCTAAGGGTAAATACACCAAGGCCGTCATCTGGGGATAGCAAAGGGATCCAAAAGGCAGAGAGAGATCTGAACTCCTATAGAGGCCCTGCCCTCAGCCCTGGCCCTGAATTGATGATCCAGGGCGTGGTGGGAGATCAAAAGGATTCTCCAATTCCAGGGGTGAAGGAGGAACCCAGGGCTTTGGGCAGGTCCAAGGCAATGTCAGGGAAAGAACCTGGTACATTTGTCAGGTGGGAGTGCATCCCAGTACCTTGTCTGGAACCACAGTATGGAGTCAATGCCCCACACAGAGCATTCCAGAAGGGTGTGGCCAGGCAGTGTAGCTTAGAGTTCTTGCCTAGCATGCTGAGGCCCTGGGTTCCACCACCAGCACCACAAAAAAGCAGCATGGTGGTGAGTACCTGTACCTTCATTCCAGCACTTGGAAGGTGGAGGCAGGAGCTACATAGCAAGTTGGAGACCAGCCTGGGCTATGTGAGACCCTGTCTCACAAAATAAAAGTGATGGGAACTGGGACTTGAAACTGAGCTTCCCCAAAGGCCCTTTGGGGTTGCCTTGGTGAGTCAGGACATGGACAGGAGGGGCCACAATGGACTAGTGTAGCATGAATCTTAAAAGGTCTTATTAATAAAAACAAACCTGGAGCCAGGTATTGGGGTGAACACTGAAAGATCAGAGAGAACAGGCCACAGCTAACCTCACCTCGCCAACTTCTCAGCTGATCCTGTTTCCTCAAACTGGAAGTCCTCATCTGGAATGAATCTCAGCTGAACTGCTGCTCAAAGCCTAAAAGCTTAACCAGGCTCTAATTCCTGGTCCTCACACCTTATATACCTTTCTGCTTCCTGCCATCACTTCCTGGGACTAAAGGCATGTGTCACCATGCCTGGCTGTTTCCAGTGTGGCTTTGGACTCACAGAGATCCGGATGGATCTCTGCCTCCAGAATGCTAGGATTAAAGGTGTGTGTGCCACCATTTTCTGGCCTCTATGTTTATCTAGTGGCTGTTCTGTCCTCTGACCCCAGATAAGTTTATTAGGGTGCACAATATATTGGGAACACAATATCACCACAGACTAGCTTTGGGATCCAGAGATTTTATTCATGTTTAACTCAAGGCACTTTGGAAATTTATTTCTTACAGTCCCATGTGACAATGGCTGTAGTGGATCCTGTCCAAGGTTCCATTTGAGAGAGGCCACAGACACACAGCCAGGACCTCTTGGCTCAGTAGACACAGTTGCTACATAACCAGAAGCCAAAGCATGGGAACAGGTAGGGACAAGTGGAAGGCTTTTCAATAGAACTTTCCACACTCTGATTCACAAGTCACAAAGCCATTGCTAGAAGCATGGGTTATATCTCCCACCCTCCTCGCCCCCGCCCCTGCCTTTGAACCACCCTCCAATGTAGTAGTCCAAACCCATCAACGATAACCTTGTCATGTATCACACCATCTCTGAGGTGTGGGAGTCCAGAAGCACTGAGCTGGGTAGACCCAGGCTGAGCTGCCCTGTGAGGCTATAGAAGGTGACCTTGGAGGTTGCCATCTCATCTGAAAACTCAACAGGGCCAGGGAACCTGCTTCCAAGGCAGCTCATGTTTGGCACATTGGTTTGGCTGTGGGAGGGAGGCCTCTGCCCAGTCTGCTAAGTGTCCCTGGGCTAGGTGGTGGCTCCCAGAGACCACAGGCTGAAGTACCATGACCTCCATGCAGATCTGGAAGATGGACTTGCATTTTGTGTTACTACAGTCTATTGATTACACAGGTCAGTGCTACACTGGGTGGAGAGCTCTTCAGATAACAGGATTGCCTGCAGGTGGGTCTTGAGGTACCATCTTGGAGGCTGCTACAGAAGAGTCCAGAGCAAGGAGACTCAGGAAGGCCACTGAGAGGAGAGGCTTGCCAACAGGACCCGAGCTCTAGGAACTGCAATCTGATGACCCTCCACTGGCTGAGGGAGGAGGATTGAGAGCAGGTCCTCCCAGTTTCTGAAGTTCCTTCCTGGCTCCTGGCCTAGCATGGCCCTGGGAGAGTTCCCAGCCAAGGTGCTGGAGCCAAGTAGCATGGCTGCAAAACAGAACTGTGGCAAGAACAGATGAAGACAGGGGACTTGGAAGGCATTGGAGACACATGGTCTCAGTGCCCTAGGTATGACATCTGTGACTTCTGGCTCACACCTGCCTGCCTACCTGGAAAGGCAGAGGCCTGGGCCTCTCAGAAAACAAAATTACTCAAATGAAAGCCAGGAGCAAGACAGCTTTCTGATAACTAACATCGGTGGCTTGTGGAGGAGGCTGAGGGAGAACCAGATGGGAGCTGCCATCTCTGAGCCTCTAAGGGCAGGAACAATGGTCCCTTGTCTATGGCTTAAATCACCCTTTGTGTGTGTGTGTGTGTGTGTGTGTGTGTGTGTGTGTGTGTGTGTGTGAGAGAGAGAGAGAGAGAGAGAGAGAGAGAGAGAGAGAGAGAGTTGGGAAAGGGGGGACCACGTCAGGTTTGGTCGTCACCTTCACCTTGTTTGAGAAAGGGTTCCCTGCTCTCTGTCCACATGCCTCTGGCTCCCATTTTGACTTGAACCCGGGATTATAGATGCTCATATCTGGCTTTTTGTGGATGAGGACTCAGGTCCTCAAGCTTACAGAGCAAGCACTGAGTTTGCCAATTCACTAGGCTGACCAGTCAGTGAGTCCCAGCAACGCACTGGTCTCTTGTCTCCCCAGTGGATTACCAGCTCATACCACCACACCCAGCTTTCTCATGTGGGTTCTGAGAATCAAACTCAGTCCTCATGGTTTCATAGCAAACACTTTACCACCTGAGCCATCTCCCCAGCCCTCAAATGCAATTCTTTTTAAAATATTTTAAACCAAGGGCTGGAGTTCAGTTCCCAGCACCCACATGGTAGCTTACAACCATCTGCAACTCCAGTTTCAAGGGATCCAGTTCCTTCTTCTGATCTCTGGGCACCAGACATTCATTCAGTGCTCTTACATACTGTGGGAGTTTGAATGCAATTGGCCCCCATAATCTCATAGGGAGTGGCACTATTAGGAGGTGTGACTTTGGTGAAGTGGGCATGGCCTTGTTGGAGGAAGTGTGTCACTGTAGGGGCGGGCTTTGAAGTTTCCTATGCTTAGGATATCCCCCAGTGTCTCAGTTGACTTCCTATTTCCTGCAAGATGTAGCACTCTCAGCTCCAGCACATCTGCCTGCATGCTGCCACGCTCTCCGTCATGATAAAATGGACTGAAACTCTGAAACTGTAAGCCACCACCACAGTTAAATGTTTTCTTTATAAGAGTTACTGTGTTATCATGGTCCTTTCACAGTAATAAAAATCCCCAGACACATGCATACTGGCAGGACACTCAGACACATAAAATAAATACATCTGAAAAAAAATTTAAAAACATTTTCAATCCAAAAGCCAGGCAAGCATGGGAATACACATCTGTAACCCCAGGTCTTGGGGGCTGAGGCAAAAGGTTTGCCACAAGTTCTGGGCCAACCTGGGCTACATGGGAGACTTTACCATTTTAGGAAAAAAAAAAAACTAAAGAGGAAAAACAGTGTATTAACAATGGCTCCTGTGCTGTGGAACAGATCTCAAAATTATGGTCCTGTGTGTGAGCACTCCATGCACCCTGCCCCAGGTCTCCTGGCCTGTCCCTTGTAGTAGGGCTGGAATGAAGACACCTACTTTGAAACCTGGTCTCAGCTACTTGCCAGGCACATTTTTCAGGGCAGATTGCTTCAATCCCCTCATTCCATTTGAGTCACCCAATGTTGTCACAAAAGGTCCGTGTAACCAAGGGCTCTCCAGAAACACCGGTGTGTTACACTGCTGTGAAGCTGTGTTCTGAGGGTTGGTTGGAAAACAAGTTTGGAGGTGTCTTGGCCCTGTTGCTGGAGATCCAGTTTTTATCTCAAGGGACAAAGGACAATCCCTCCAGTCACTCTGATTGTGCCCATGGTTTCCAACACTCAATCTCTCTGGGTCTGTCTGATGCCTGATGGGGTGTGAGGAGACTGTCAGGGTGCCTCCGGCCAGAGCACAGTTCAGCTAGCCCCACCTTGGAAGTACCACGAAAAGCCTGGTTGGAGGCTGTACTGAGAACTGTAGCTGGCGAGTGGCAGAGGCTGACACAGTCTGTGGTCCTGGGCTCTGGGGCTTACTGTCTTCACTCCAGAGGGGGTGGGCTTCATCTGCTGGTGGCAGGGTAGGCAGGACAGACAGGCCCACAGCAGGCAGAGCTCTGGGAGAGCAGCCCACAGCCCAGCAGTCACTGAGCACCAGAGGTGAGGGCACCTCTAGTGGGTAGCTGTTCCAGCTTTGACCTTGAAGCACTACCCCTAGTAAGGCAGCAGGTAACTGCCACACAAGCCTATGACCTGCCCCTGGGGTGTGGCCGAGACAGGAGCCCTTGAGACCCCAGATACGTATATGCTGGCTCTCTTGGCTTCTCATGATCCTAGACACTGGATGGCAGACCAAGTCAGAGTTCTCCAGAGAACCATGCTGGACTGCACCTCACCTCTCCCTGATCTTGTAACCAACCCCTTTACTGGTTGTAAGTTATCCTAATATAAACCTCTTTTAACTAGCAGATTAACTACGTGGAGTTGCCTTGTTAGTTCCCCGCTTTAGGCACCACACACCAAAGCCCTAAACCACAGCTGGGCTCCCAGGCCAGAACAAACGAGAACCACATAAGCAATTGACAAGCACTGCAGACATTTGAATCCAGGCCTCCTACCACAGGAGCTTAAATGTCGTTCTCCAGCAATACAGGAAGACCGAACTCTGACCTTCAGCACACACCAAGGAGGATGCTGAGGCCACGAGAGGGTGGGTCACCTACTCAAGGTTTTATAGCCTTCAGAAGGCAGAGCCAGAGTTCACAAGTGCACAGTGGGGCCTGGTATCTAAGTTTACAGCCACCACATCCCAGCCTCCTTAGGACCTTGTTCAAGGGAGAGATGAAAGTGTCCATGTGTGGCCAATAAAGATGCCTGAAACCCCTGTGTCCACATCTCAGACAGGCCAGGAGAACACCAAGTTAGGCTGGTGGGATCCACGACTCACTCCAGGAGCAGCTGTCAATGTTCAACCAGCTCTGACCGGAAGCAGCTCAGCTGTGCCTGGGCTGTGGGCACCACTCACCTTTCATTCACCTCCACTTCTCCAGAAACTAAAGTCCAGGATCAGCTGTGTGGCTTCTGCATTTGTTTGAGGCAGCTAAGCATGCTGGCTTCCTGTCACCAGTAAATGGAATGGACTCCTCCCCTCAGCAAGAAAATGACCCAGCAAAGTCTGGACTGATGGGGGATTACAGAGGGTTGGGGCCCAGTTCACCCCGATACCCAATAGGATATGAAGCTTGGATAGTGCCCTGTGCACTGCTTCTGATACTTCCTGCGGTTCCATCCTATACCGTATAACACCCCCCATCCCCACCTCTGGAACTGCTCAGGCCCATTCAAGAGACAGCACAGTGTGGCCCATTTAAAAAGGCAGATTTAATACAAAGAATCATCAGCAAGGCTAAGAGGATCCTATCTAGTTTTACAGAATACCCTGAGTTTTGGGGGCCAGTGTCCCTAATGAGAATGGGTCCCCTCTGCAACACTGGAACTCCTGTTGCAGAAGGTGTGGCTGAGGCCACTGGCTGGTGATACATTCTGAGTTATCTAAGCCAAATCTGTTTACCCTTGAACCAAGTGCCTTGGGGTGAACAAGAAGCACCTTCCAGAAGAGGGCAGGTGGCTGAGCTGCTAGGTGGTTGGGTCCTCAGGGAGTCCTGTCCTGGAAACTGTCTCATGTCACAAAGACTGTAGCAGATTAGCCAGGGACTGTGAAGTCCCTACCACTGTGACTTCCCAGTCCACTGCCTGGCACTCCTGGAGTAAGATCAAGAAACAAGAACCTAAAAACAAAGCCTTCCTCCTGCAATGGCCTCTGAGCCCTCTGCTGATCAACACTGCACACTTCTTCAGACAAAAATGGCCCAGGGGTCCAGTCCACCATGGCAGAACAGGAGAGGAAGGAGGCAGTGTCAAAATCCTTAGATCCCACATTGTCTCCAATTTTAACAGGACGGTCCAGTCCTGGGAGACACATGGTAAGCCTAAGCCTTCGGGGCAACACAGATCAAGGGCTCCCAACATAAAGACAGACATGAAAGGGCCAAGGTCCTCTGCCCTCAGGATGCTCAATCAAGAAAACCGCCAGTCTGCTGGAGGGTCAGTCCAGCTGCCATCAGACAGACACTGTTGGGCACCAGGCTCTCCATTTTCCAGATGAGCAAACTGACACCCCTGCAGGAGGAAGCCGGGATGCCAGCCCCCATGCATCCAACTCCACGAATTCGACAAAGCCTCCCTATGCTTCCCAGGATGGTCCTCAGAAGATTCCAGGCAGCAGGCGGTAGGGCACTGCGGCCGTGTAGCGCTCCCAGTCGCGGCCATACTTGTTGGCACAGCGGTGTTCGTCACGGAGGCAGCGGTGGGTGAGCAGGATAGTCATGTAGATGATGTAGAAGTAGGGGAGGAGGTGGCCGCCACCACAAGCCAGGCAATAGGCTAGGCTGCCCATCAGATCCCCAGTATAATTGAAGTGGCGGGCCACACCCCAGAAGCCCGACACCAACAGCTTGCTGTGGTGTTTCTGCCCGTCGGCTGATGTGTAGGAGCACTCGATGGCCTTGGGCTTCTTGCCCCAGATGAGGCAGCGTCCATCTGTCCTACGGAACAGGTCCTTCTGATGGTTGGTTATTCGGAAGATATAGTAACCCACCAGGCCGAGCAGCAGGATGCCCACAGCATTGGGAGTGGAGAGCTGCACAGGGTGGTACACTAAGTACAGGCCCTGTAGGGAGAGAGGGTACGAGGAGAGAGATGAAGGGTGGCCCATCATGGAGCGCAGTGGGCAGCAGTGTGGGCTGAGGAGGGCAGACCCTGCCCCAGACACGTCACACTAGTTTCCTTTTCCGTTAAGTAAGATACATAGGGCCAGGCATAATGGCACACACATGTAATCCCAGGACTCAGGGGGATGAGGCAGGAGGGCTGCAAGTTCAAGACCTGCTTGGACAGTTTAATGAAACCTCATCAGACCTCGTTTCAAAATAAGTAAGAGGAGAGGGCCAAAGATGTGGTGCAGTGATAGAGCAGGTGCTTAGCATGCCCAGCATCCAGGTTCCACTCCAAGGACTGGCAAGCAGAGGGAGAGAGAAGGAGGGCAAGAGAGGGGAGGAAGAAAACAGATTGAATACACTCAGCCCCTCAACACCCTCTCTGGTTACAGGGTCTACTGTTTTCTGATCACTCGACCGACTGGGTTCTGCAGCTGCTGCATTCTGTGTGCCAATGAAGACAACCGTGTTTACATCATCACAAGGTCTAAAAACTGTCATTGGATCACCATTGGTTGGAACTGGTAAATCATTCCACTGTACAAAAGTCAACTATACAACACATAAGATAATGTGAATATATCGTGATGACAGCTGATTTTATTTATCAACGTGGGTAGACCACTGTACTCATATTTAGTCAACCACAAGTTGTGGGGATGAGGCTAACATTTATTTGTGTGTGTGTGTGTGTGTGTGTGTGTGTGTGTGTGCGTGTGCATGCACCTGAGTACACATGAAGCAATTAGAAGAAAGTGTCTGCTGTCCTCCTCGGTCACACTCCACCTTCTCCTTTGAGGCTGGGTCTCTCCCTGAACCTGGGGCTCAAGTTTTCTTGGCTAGGCTAGGAGCTGAGAAGGCTCAGTCATCCTTCTGTCTCTGCCCTAGGGTTACAGGCATGCATGAGACTCCCAGTTTGTTCTCTGGATGCTGGGATCTGAACACTGGTCCTCCTGATGATGCAGCACACACTCTTAACCCTTGAGGTTATCTCTCCAGCTGAGATTAACATTTAAATAAGCACTGAGTAAAGCAGATGAACACCCACAATGTGGGTGGACCTCATTTAATACATTCAGACCAATCTCCCTTGGGAAAAGGGGATGTTGCCAGCAGGCAGTCTTCGATCTTGAACTCCAACAGCAGCCTTCTCCTGGCTTCCAGGCCCCCACTGAAAGTTTGGGACCTACCAGGCCCCATCATCACCCTGGTTCCTGCTTATTCTGCTCTTTGAGAGACCCCCAAAACAAATACAGAATACAGAATATATCTGTATACACACATCTCATAGCCATATGGCTGTGCCTCAGAACACAAAGGCCAGGTTCCAGGACGCCCCCATGGATACCCAAATCCATGGTGCTCAATCCCTCCATGTGAGACAGGTACATAAACAGATGTGGTGGCTCTGACCCACAATCCCAGCACTCAGGCTGAGGCAGGAGGATGATAGCTGAAGGCCAGCTTTGCTTCACAGTGAGTGCCAGCCAAGCAGGGCTGCATCGTAAGACTACCTCAAAATAACAAAAACAGGGCTGGGGAGATGGTTCAGCAGTTACAGAGGACCCATCATCCACGTGGAGCAGCTTGCAACTACCTAAAACTCCAGCTCCAGAGGTTCTAGTGCCCCCTTCTGGACTCTGTGGGCACCTGTACTCATGGGCATACACACACACACACACACACACACACTGATAATGAAAAAATAAATCTAAAATAATAAACAAAAAAATCAAGAGACAGTGTACTGTTTGTCTATAACCTGTGCGCATCCCCCTATAAACCTGAAGTCACCTCTAGATTAAAGAGATGCCTAATTATCTACAATATACAATATAATAGAGATGTTTAATTGCCTATGTGAAGCCCATTAAGATGTAAATACTGCCCAGGTGGTGGTGCATGCCTTTAATCTCAGCACTGGGAAGCAGAGACAGGCAGACCTCTGTGAGTTCAAGGCCAACCTGCTCTACAGAGGGAGTTCCAGGATAGTCAAGGCAAGGACAGCCAAGTTCCAGGACAGAGAAACCTTGTCTTGAAGAAAAAAAAATGTAAATGCTGAACAAATGATTGTTAGCCCACATTTAGGGAATACTGACACAGAAAAAGCCCTCCATATTCATTCAGCACAGTTTTTTGTTTATGTTTTGAGATAGTCTCATGTAGCCCAAGCTGACCTTGAACTCTCTATGTAGCTGAGGGTGACTTTGAACTCCTGATTCTCCTACCTCAACCTCCCAAGAGCTGGGAGTGTTCAAGAAGACCAGCAAGGTTTTTTTTGTTTTTTTGTTTTTTGGGGTTTTTTTGGTTTTTTTTTCGAGACAGGGATTCTCTGTGTAGCTTTGCGCCTTTTCTGGATCTTGCTCTGTAGACCAGGCTGGCCTCGAACTCACAGAAATCCGCCTGGCTCTGCCTCCCGAGTGCTGGGATTAAAGGCGTGCGCCACCACCGCCCAGCTAACCAGCAAGTTTTTAAAAAAATACTTCCAATGCATGTCTGGCTTAATCTGTGGACCTTTCGACACAGAAGCCACTGTATCCTAAGGCTGAAACAAGGCCTGCTAGATAGAAAGACTTGTGTAAGTTCAGTCTCTGTCACCAGTTCACACACGGGCACTGCAGATACAACAAGGCGGCCCATGAGCAGGTGCCCAATCAATGCAAACACCGGACCATGTGAGCTGCTCATGGCTGGTGAGGACCTAGCGTTAGTAAAAGTCGGGGGGCTGGCACCTGTCCAAGTCCTTACTCTCCACCCTCCTCCTTGCTGGGAACTACCGCTTTCCCAGCACCCTTGCATAGGCAGCCAGACCACTTCCACAGCCCATGTCACCATCAGCTACGCAAGCAGCTGCCAGAGGCCCACCTCACCGACTGCCACCTGGAGAGGCCAACAACAGCCTTCTGTGCTGCTCCGAACGCCTTCCAGCCTCTGATGAGCAGGCACACTACTACCATGGTACGGACATAGCCGAGAGGTGGGGATTAGGACATACAGCCCAGCTTGAGTCACTGCTGGCCACCCTGATGGCTCTACCCTGCCTGGTTGAGCTGGGGGTTCTGCCCTGGCTGCAGGATGACTAGGGACATGCTCATATGGGTGCAATCCCAGGGCTCCCCAGACCAGGATGACTAGGGACATGCTCATATGGGTGCAATCCCAGGGCTCCCCAGACCAGGATGACTAGGGACATGCTCATATGGGTGCAATCCCAGGGCTTCCCAGACCAGGATGACTAGGGACATATGCTCATATGGGTGCAATCCCAGGGCTTCCCAGACCAGGATGACTAGGGACATATGCTCATATGGGTGCAATCCCAGGGCTCCCCAGACCAACTACAGGTGGTTACAGTGGATCAGCCTAACATGGTTCAAAAGCCATTCCACACCATCTGCTGCTCAATTTCTGTACAGTTCTCAGCAGCTCTCCAGGCCTTATGTGGGATAACTTTGCCCAGCCATGGCCATGAGGGCAAGGCTGAGCTACAGTTGGTAGGCCGGATGAGTTATATGCACTTTGGATACTTTCAGTGCAGAGTGGGTGAAGTGGGAACCAAATCCCATGATGGGTCAAGGATATCTGTGATACAAGGAACTTTCCCCTCATGGGAGAAGACACTGGTCCAGTGAGCCCCAGGGGCTAACACCTTGGCAAGCTCAGCATTCGTGTCAGCTCAGCAGCAGCTAAAGACCACACAGTCAATGCCCACGAGGCTGGTCATCCTGTCCCAGCACCCTGGCTCCTCACCTGCAGTGTGTAGAGGTAGGGCAGCCACACGCAGTCACCCCAGCCCAGGTACCACCCAAAGTGGTCATGGCAGATGTCAATGGTCTTCAGGTACCAGGTTTCATTCCAGAAGAAATCTAACACATAGATGGCCTGCAAGACAAAGCCACCACTGTTACCACCACAGCCCCATGCAAGGGAGGGATGGGGGATGGGCAACTGGGATGTTGTTAAGTAACTTGACTAAGTCACTGTGGGGCTGGGAACAATCATCGGGGTGGAGGGGCCACTGTCCATCAACAGGAAGAGCTCCCAGCTATGGCTTCCACCGGTGATATGAGATGTGGAGCTCAGAGCAGAGGTGACTCAGGATGGAAGGGCTCAGGGACTGTCCCTGGGATGCTGGCCCTGAGTGATAGACACCAACAAAGACATCCACAGGGTGAGTGTCCCAGCTTTGGCCCCTGTCAGCTGCCCCTCAGAACCATGACATACATAAAGTGTCCAAGATGACTGAGGTCCATTCACAGAGATGGGCAAGAAGCAAAGACCCTGCTTTGCTTTGTCACTTCTTGTCTCAAGGGAACATGAGGCCATAAGCTATGACGATGGCTGGGACACAGAGAGCCTTCCAGAGACTCCAGACTCATCACTAAGGTGTGTTAGCCACAGTTACATAAGCGACAGCATCAGAGCACCCTGCCCTAGCATGTCCCTTGTAAGTGGGGAGTGGCACCTCACACAGGCATGCTGGGATTTGCCTACAATACCCACACACAGTCCCTTAGCTGTGATGGGAAGCTGGCCCGAGGAGCCCAGGCCCAGTGCTCTCTGGAAAAGTGGGTCTCTTCTGCATCCATCTCTAGGCCCCAGCACGGAAGGAGCTTCACGGAGGACCACAGAGAAGACTCCTCCCAGAGGCCATGATCCTGGCCATATCACTTACTCCTCAGGTCCACAGGTGCAAACGACCAGAGCCGGTGGAAGGCAGCGACTGACCCCATCCAGTCTGGTCTTACCTCAGCACAGTTAGCCTGCCTGAGCTGTGCCCAAGGCCTCCTGCTGGCCTCCTCCTCTGCAATCATTCTCACCTGGCACCCTGCAGCCCTGCTGGACACACCAGCTCCAGGCCACATCCCAACACCACTGGGCATTTTTTCTCACTACTTCTTCTGTTATTACTGGTTTTTTTTTCCTTTTCTTTTGCACATATGTGTATGCAGTACATGTGTGGGGAGATATATATATATGTGGGTGCATGTGCCTCGTGTGTGTGTATGTGTGTGTGTGTGTGTGTGTGTGTGTGTGTGTGTGTGTGTGTGTGTAGGCCAGAGGTTGAAGTCTTCCACTTTATTCATTGAGTCAAGGTCTCTTAGTCAAACCCAGAGCTCACTGATGGCTAATCTCACTAGTCAGCTTACTCTGGAAATCCCCTACCTCTGCCTTCTGAGGCTGGAATTAAGGGTGGGCTACCACATCCACCCAGCATTTACATGGGTTCTGGGGATCCTAACCCTGGCCTTCATGCTTTTAGGGGAAGTACTTTAACCACAGAGCCATCTCTCTTGGCTTGTTGTTCTTGAAATAGAGTCTCCCACCCTGATCCAGGCAGCTCTCCAACTCAATACGTAGCCCCCAGGCAGCCTTGAACTCACAAGAATCCTCCTGCTGCAGCCTCCTGAGTGATAACTGCTCAGGAGTTGATGGAAATCCCCAAAAGGGCCCATGTTCGTCCCACCTGGCCACAAGCTCCCTAGTTTTCAATGCTCCAGACAGAGGTCTTTCCTCATTGTCTCAACCTCTCCCACCACATGGACTACACAGGCCACTGCCTGTGCCTGGAGTATGCCTGTGGTCTCCCTTCTCTAGCTGGTTAACAAAAGCCATGTTCTCTCAGATCCCATCTGAGTGCTGTCCCTAAGGGAGCCTGACTGGGCCAGGCCAGACGGCATGGTGTCTACCTCGTCCCTCCTGGGGCTAGCACAGTAGCAGTGGCATCCATAGAAGGGTAGATTCTCAACATGTGCTCACTGTGGCCTGGAAGGGCCAGCTCTGAATGGATGGCATGCTGAGAAATCTCCCAGAGCCCAGCAGGTATGATGACCCACCCTCCCTAGCTGTAAGCACACTAAGTTACCTGCAGGACATTGACCAAAATCATAGAGTTGGTCACATGGCCATAAAGCTCCTGCTGCTTGGCAGCAAAGGACAGGTTGATAAGGGTCCAGGCCACGATCCCTGGGCGTCCATTGAAGAACAGCTTGAAGTCAAACCACTTTCCAATGCGAGGGTTGAACTCAATGCCCATCATATAGTTGTAGAAGAAATTGCCTGTGAATTTGCTTAAAAACATCAACAAAAGATACATTAAAAATTTGTTTTAGATTTATTTTATGTATATGAGTGTTTTACCCTAATGCTTGTCTGTACATCATATGTATACAGTGTCCTCAGAGGCCAGAAGAGGGCATGGGATCCCCTGGAACTGGAGTCACAGACAGTTGTGAGCTGCCATGTGAGTGCTGGGAATCAAACCCGGGTCCTCTACAAGAGCAGCCAGTGCTCTTAACCACTGAGCCATATTCCCCACCCTCCAAAGTCACATTTAATCAACTATCACATCTTTGCTACATGTGGCTCATCCAGCTTTGTGGACACCAGTGTTCAGGTGCTGGCAAGTAAAGGAGGCAGCAAGGGTGCAGCCATAACCACGAAGTGTCCACGGAGGGGAGAACATGGCAGTCCTTCTCTCAGCCCCACATCCGCATTTGTTCTCAGAGTGCACAGTGCACAGCAAAGACACAGAATAAGGATTAAGTGGCAAGTGTCCCGTGCTCACAGCCTAAGCTCCAGGGCCCATGTTTCTACCTGCTCCACAACTTCAGTGACCACTCATGGTCATGGTCACCTGGGCCCACAGCAAACTCCTTATTCCAGACTGGGGCAGAGAATGAGCTGAGATGATAACCTGGGTGGAGACCCTTCCTAGGTATAGCCTACTGTGCATGCACAGGGATTATTGCTAGCTACGACAGCAGGTTTCATGTCTACTTCCATCAGGCTACGCAGAAAGAACTAAAACATCAATCACATCTGCAAAAGCAGCCACAGCCCTGGAAGCCCCAAAGGGCAGCACGGCAGTAACCAGCAGGGCAGGGTAACACAAGCCACACAGCATCCTCACCTGAGTCTGGTTCCCTAAGCCAAACCCAACAGCTAAGGATGAGATGCTCTGTTTTCATCTGGATCCCCAGGCAAAATTAAGAATTCCAGAAGACCTCACCAAATATCTGCTGATTGGTACATGGGTGGATGGAGGGACGGACGGACGGACGGACAGATGGATGGATGGATGGTAAATATATAGATGATTGAGTAGATGGATGGGTGGATGGGTAAGTGGATGGATGAATGAGTGGATAGGTAGATGGAAGGGTGTATGGGTATATAAGAGGGTAGGTAGATGGATAAATAGATATATGAGTGAGTGTATAGTGGGTGGATGGATGGATGAATGGATGGGTTGGTGGGTAGGTTGATGAATGGATAGATGGATGGAGAGACAGATGGGTGTATGGGTGGGTAGGTGTATAGAAAGTTAGATAAGTGGTTGTGAGGGTAGATGGATGAGTAAATAGATGGTCGTGGGTAGATGGATAGATGGACAGATGAGTAAATGGATGGGTAGGCAGATGGGATGGAACTGATGGTTGGCCTCTAACCCAAAGTTTCCATGAGAATGCTTCAAGCAAGCAGGGATCTCCTGGGAAGCAGTGATGATAAAAATAACAAGATTCTTTTCCAAGGCTAAGGCTCTTTCACAAGAGATAATCAAAGACAAAGGCAATGATCTACCTCTGTCTCAGCAGAAGCTGTCCTTCTGGTTTAGCGGCTCCCACGGCAGCCTTGGCTGCCTCTCAAGCAAGAAAACCCAGACTTCTCAAGGCTTCTCAACTTATCTGCATGGGAGCACACAACCCTGGGTGGAGGTATCTACCATCCATTCTAGGCTTCACCAGTCACTAAGGAACTTACCAGTCTTCCACACTGGTGGGGAACAGGTAGCCCTTGATCATTGCGAATGTGGACACAGCATAGCCCAGAATGTTGGCACACCAAAGCAGTGGGATCCAGTTGTCAAAGATGATGGTGGGGGAGAACCAGGATAGGAAGTAAGCGTTCAAAAACCAGAGGAAGTGAGTAATGAGCCAGGCTTGCAGTCCGTTCACCTCATACTTGTTTACAATCCCTGCAGGATCAAACAGAGCACTCTCATTGGCTCACATGGCCTGGCTGTGTACCTGCTTCACGCCCTACCTGCTCCTTGGCCTCTGTTGCTTTAGACCCCTGGCTGGAGCCCCCGGGTACCATTCCAGAAGGGGGGCATCTTCTGCTGCATACCCAGGCTTTCAAGCCAGTGGCAACCCTCACAGAGTGAGAAAGTGGCTGCTCCTACCAAAGCCAGAGCGGGAGACCTCTACAAGTGGCTTTTCATGTTCTTTAGGTCTTTGAGGTGTTAGCAAGGTCAATCCAGTGGCAGGTAAGGCAAGGCCAACCCTATGTTCTCCGATGCTCCACTTGTGCCTGCTGCGGTGTCTCTCTGAGAGCTCTCTGCTAGAGAAATAGGCGGGATTCCAACCCATGCCATTAGCGGTATGAAGCTGGGCTCCCTGAGGGTTCTTAGAGATGACCCATGGGTTAGTGGTAGGGCTGGGCTTGCCACACCACTGTGAAGCAGTGGGACTAGAGGCCAGCAGAATCAAGGACTGCATTCCTGAGTGAGGAAGAAGCCGTGTCTATGATGGCACGGATGTTTCCGGAACCTTAAAGCCTAGTGGACGACATCCAAACTAAATTAGTTCTTATCTGGGACTCGGTGTGGAAGAGCAGCTCTGGGAGCCAGGAATATGAGGTGGCCAGGGAAAGACACCTACCAACTGAGAGGAAAGGTTACCTGCTGGAGTTACGGCACCTTCTTGGACACCTCCCACATAGCCCGGCAGAAATCTGTGGCAGAAGTCAGGAAGCCAGGAATAAAGAAGCACCTGAAATGGAATTTTAGTCAGAAAGATTGGCAGCCTGCAGGGGATAGTTGTATGATTTGACCTGGCCTGATTTTATTGGACAGATATGAACACAAGACACTGAGTTTAGTGCTCCAGGGGCTGGTCCGGCTTCCCAACAAATGTGTAAAAACCTACTCCTGGCCTTGTAACACAAGGGTCATGTCAAACACATGGGTCCTCCCAACCCCTTTTCAAGGCCATTTATAAACACTGAGGTTCCGTCCACACCCTACGAAGCCCACCGTTTCAACATCACCGTTCAAAGTCATGTAATAGGTTCACAAGACCAGGCAACCATCACTACAGTCTGATGTTAAAACACTACCAAAGAGAACCCTACGAGTGGGGAGAAACAACTTGACTGTTAAGAGCACTGGCTGCTCGTCCAGAGGGCATGGATTCAATTCCCAGCAGCAGCACCCACATGGCGGCTCACAACTGTCTATAATCTCAGTTCCAGGGGATCCTATGTTATACTCTTCTGTCCTTCACCGGGCACTGTAAACACACAGTGACATACATACCTGTAGGAAAAACACCCACACATAAAATAAATAAATCTTTTGTTTGTTTGTTTTTTGAGACAGGTTTTCTCTGGGTAGCCCTGGCTCTCCTGGAACTCATTCTGTAGACCAGGCTGGCCTCAAACTCAGAGATCTGCCTGTCTCTTCCTCCCAAGTGCTGGGATTAAAGGCATTTGCCACCCAGGAAAATAAATAAATAAATCTTTAAAAAAATGTTTGTTTTTTTTAATTTTAAAAAAGGAAGCCCTGTTTCCATTGTCAACTGCTTCTCATCCTTCTTCCACGGTCCCTGGTAACCACCAATTCCAGCCTGTGGATATGGTCTGGACATTTCACATGAATGCAATCACTCAAACGGGCCTTGGCGTCTTCCGCTTGGCACCTATTTCCAATACTGGTCTAAAGAGCAGCCTGTACCAGAGCTCATTCCTTCCTACAGTCTAAGAGTATTCCACTCATGGACAGACCACATGTTATTTATCCTGTCCTCAACTGGACAGCGGGGCTGTTTGTAGGGAAAAGGGGCTGGCTAAAGAAACCCATCCTGACCCTGCAGCCCAGAACTAGGGAAAGATGGCCCAGATCAGGGCAGAAAGAAACACAGTTTGG